>JACXGK010001867.1:0-53874 GCA_016801125.1 Novumbra hubbsi
CAGCCAACCGCTTCATAAGTCACCAGCAGCCAACCGCTTCATAAGTGACCAGCAGCCAACCGCTTCATAAGTGACCAGCAGCCAACCGCTTCATAAGTCACCAGCAGCCAACCGCTTCATAAGTGACCAGCAGCCAACCGCTTCATAAGTGACCAGCAGCCAACAGCAATACAGACCAGCAGCCAACCGCTTCAAAAGCGACCAGCATCCAACAGCTTCACTACAGACCAGCAGTCAATAGCTTCAATACTGACCAGCAGCCAACAGCTTCAATACAGACCAGCAGTCAATAGCTTCAATACTAACCAGCAGCCAACCGCTTCAATACTGACCAGCAGCCAACAGCTTCAATACAGACCAGCAGTCAATAGCTTCAATACTGACCAGCAGTCAACCGAGGTCGTCGTCGGGAGAAGCCTCTGTCTCTCCTCCCATAAACATTCAGCCACATCTCTCTCCGTCTTTCCCCACCACCCTCCATCCCTCCATCCCTCTATCCCTCAATCTCTCCGTCTTTCCCCATCACCCTCCATCCCTCTATCCCTCTATCTCTCCGTCTCTTCATCCCCTTTACCACTCTACCTCTCTGTGGGTGGGGGCTGCTTCCTCACTCCACAGGTGAATTGACAAAACATTTGCAAGGCATGCAACTCTGCCGTAAAGCAACATGTTTAGATTAGTTTAACAGAACTCAAAATAACGCTATTGGTTTTTTCAAGTTATTCAAAAAGCGCATTTTTGATTTCTTAGATTTGGTTCTTTATATGTTCACACACTGACACAGTATCTGCTGATATTTTGAATTGAAGAATAATTGAAAGACAGCATATGCTTTTGTAACATGTTTATTGAAAACCTTTGACAGCATAGTTTGTCAGGCACAGAGAGATATGAAAATACAGAGGTCTGGAGGGGCGGGGCGGGGGGCGGGGGTCTGGGTTGGTTGTTCTCAACGTGCCTCCCAGTGGGGGGTTAGACGAGGTGGAATGTTAGAGACGGATTGGAACAGTGAAATGAAAGTTAGGAAATAACAGCAAAAATAAAAGAAAAATGTTTTACCTAATAGTTAGTTCCACCGAACTAGATTTTAGTTTAAAACAAAATTAGAAAAGTGGAAATAAATGATCTAAATTAATTAAATCTCTGAAAATGTTTTCCACACATACAGTGCCTAATGATTCTGTTATTTTAACATGGCAAGAAACCCTTAATGGAATGCAAATATTCTAATGAATGCTTTTCTTACTAAGGTTTTTAAAAAACAAAGTCACATAGCTACATAAAATCGACCGTATTAACAACCAAAGAAGTGAATTTCAAACTATAATTTACCTTATAATCAAACTGCCCAGCACTATTAACAAAATGTAAAACCGACACAGACAGATCCATGAAACACGGAGAAGAGAGACAGACCTGATAACTAATCAATGATCAATCAACTTGATAACTGATCAATAACCAACCAACCTGATAACTAATCAAGTTACAACCAACTTCACCCTTTACCAATAACCAATTTGATAACTACTCAATTACCAACCAATCTGATAACCAATCAGTCTGCAGCCAACTAGAAAACTAATAACCAGCCACCCTAATAACAAATCCAAACCAACCAACCTGATAACGATTCAATAACCAGTCAAACTCAGGAAGAAGTCAGCAAGATCCCAAGGTGATAACCAATCATTGTGGATAGTCAACACGCGGGTATCTTTTAGGCTACAAGACTTCTGCTGAATCCTGAAACTGCCTCTGAAGCACAGAAAATGTTTCCATGGTGATTTATCTTTTCATGACAAAAAAATTAAATAAATAAAGAGTTGACCAATAAACTGAAACAGAAACTAGCAGACCCTCAGTGAAAAAACGGAAACAGGTACAAGCACCCATTCAGAAACAAATTGGATACAGGAATTACCGTCCCTTCAGAGACGGACAGAAACGGGAACTAACGGTCCTTCAGAAACAAACTGAAACATGAACTAACAGACCTTCAAAAACAAACCGAAACCGGAATTAGCAGCCCATCACAAACAAACAGCAACAGGAACTAAGGGCCCCTCAGAAACAACCTGAAACAGGAACTAGCGGCCCTTCATAAACAATCTGAGACAGGAACTAGCGGCCCTTCAGAAACAATCTGAAAAAGGAATTTGAAGCCCTTTAGAAACCAACTGAAATAAGAACTAAAAATGTCTGAAAGGAGGACGATTGTACATCTAGGTCTGTCTGCTCCTCACAGCCACTACCACATGAACAGAGTAGTGGCATAAGTTCTCTCACCATAGGGAGAACACTCCATTACACCCGCCAGGAAGAATAAATAGACAAAGCAATATCAGTATCAGTATCACTGGGTACATCTAGAGTACTGATGAAGTGCCCTTTAGTTTACTTACATACAGGCCTTATTCATATTATAACAAACTGCTTCCATAAAAACAAACGATTGTTAACCATTCATTCAACAGAAAATCGAAAATATTCTAGCACACTGGTGACGCTTACAAATGTTATAATTTATTAATTTAATTAAAAGGTCTGCAACGTTTCCGGCAAACATCGCATTTTATTCATACAATAATGAATTAATTAATTCATCATTGAATTCCAGGCACTTAATTAATTGTACCATGTACTAAGAGGAAGCACAAATAGACCAGATAGAACCCAACAATCTACTCTTGTTTTCCACAGTTGCTGGATCATGATGTAGGCACTGTCAATGCCAAATTAGAATGAATATCCTTTTAGTTCATATCCATAGTCTTGGTAAACATATAGCCATATGGTCTACTAGATTGACCACTGCATGAAGAGCAGATTATTGTGGATTCCTGCTCTTACTGCACATTAATAGAACCAGTCACAAAATTGCTTACATTTACATTGCAGTATTTGGTTCCGGAGAGTAAATTAAAATGAAGACTAATTTGGCACTTTCTTTCTTGATAACCAAGTTTTAGGGTTGCACTTGGCCATATTGTTGCACATTTTGTAATTCATAAAAACAATCTCTGTTATCTTCCAATACATTGGCACATTTATAACACACAAACACATACATAAAGGATTCAGAGTATTGTTAACAATCTGTCTTGTGATTCTAATGCCACAAAGCGGGCCTTCATATTCTATATTTATATTCTATATTTATATTCTATGTTAATAACACTGTAGAGCAGCAAGGAAGCCTGGAGGACTTGGGCAGATGTTATAGTGACACCCTAGAACATGTTTCATTGACACTAGAACATGTTTCAGTAACATTCTAGAACAAATTTCAGCAAGAATCTAGATGTTTCAATAACCTTCTATAACATGATTCAGCCTCTAGATAATTTTAAGCAAAATTCTAGAACATGTTTCAGAAAAGTTCTAAAATATCTGTAACACTCTATAATAATGGTTTAGCACCACTAATGTAATGCTTCAGTAAAAATCTAGAATAATGTTTCAGTAACTCAAATATTACAGAACAAAGTTTGATATAAAAGTTGGTCATTGTGAAAAACAAATTTCAACACAAATATATTACTAGACCCTATTACAGTACAAGAGCTTAAATAACATATTGGATTAAGAGTGTTACTAATAAAACTAGCATGGTAAAACAAAAGTACTTAAAGTACTTTGAACTTTGTGTGATCAATTTGACATTTCCCTAAAATGTTACTGAAACCATCTCAGGTAAATTTTGTGAAGCAGGGACTGTGCTTCTTCTTGCCCAGCAAGAGTTCATTGTTGCTCTAATTTTGGAAAAGCAACTTTGTAGACATTGTAACACTCAATGTTTTACTCCCTAGATGTATGCTTCCTTGTCCTGCTCTGTTCATAGAAATTGCTTAAAATATTTCATACATTCTTTTTTTGTAAACAAAAAAGATGGATAAAAAAAACAGAGAAACAAAATCTGCCAGTTGTGAAAATAATGTTGTTCTGTTGTAAAATAAGTTACCAAAAAATATTAGCTTGAAGTACTAAAATCCTAAACTAGATTTCTCAGACATATGAACCCCATGTTAAGTCTATAAATATCTTTACAAATATACATGTTAGTTATTCAAATAAACCTCTTAAACGATAACATGATCATGACAGTGTATTCTAGATTGCAATGCTTTGATTCTAAAACAATATTTTATAAAAGGTATTTTTGTTTCTTTTAAGTACATGGCTGTTGACAGCAATATGATACATATTACAATTTATATATTTACAATAAAAAATTCTGCCCACTGGCCTTCCCCCTCCCAGCCTCTGTGGCCAATGAGGTTATAGACACCCTGCCTCCTTGACCAATGACGTTCAACTCCAGTTGTTCGTCTCTGTCCAGTTTTATGAGCTGGAATTACAGTTCCGGTAGGCACAGAATGGTGTGACCCCTCGGAAGGGTGTGACCCCTGGGGATGGTGTGACCCCTCGGAAGGGTGTGACCCCTGGGAAGGGTGCAACCTATGCGAGTCATAGTGACCCATCAGATAAACAATAATAAAAGACTGGCCAAGTACAAAAATAGACATTTGCATTTTGAAGAAAAAAAAAAGAGAAACAAAAGAAGAATCCATCCTTCAATGCAAAGCATTCCGATTCATACAGCATTTCTAACAACACCAGGAACAAGTCTGAAGACCCTGGAAGTATTGCATGCGTTGTTCTGTCCCACATGTTATGTGAAACCATGATGTCACTAAGTGGGTAGATGTGGGTCCACTCCATTTCTAGATGCCCCACCAGACATTCTCGGAGGAGGGGCTGACCCTTTAGGTCTACGTCCTGGAGGTGGGGCTGACCCTTTAGGTCTTTGTCCTGGGAGGAGGTCTAAATCTTTTGGCCTACGTCCTTGGAGTAAGAGCTAACCTTTTAGGTGTACGTCCTGGAAGAAGGGGCTATCTCCTTAATGTCTATGTCCTGGGAGGAGGGGCTAACCTTTTAGGTCTATGCCCTAGGAGGAGGGGTTAATCCTGTAAATCTACATCTAACATTTTAAGTCTGGGTCCTGGAAGGAGGGATTAACCCTTATCGTCTACGTCCTGGAAGGAGGGGTTGACCCTTTAGGTCTACGTCCTGGAAGGAGGGGCTAACCCTTTAGGTCTACGTCCTGGAGGAGGGGCTAACCCTTTAGGTCTACGTCCTGGAGGAGGGGCTAACCCTTTAGGTCTACGTCCTGGAGGAGGGGCTAACCCTTTAGGTCTATGTCCTGGAGGCTGGGTCTACGTCCTGATCACCCCAGTAGTCTGCAGCAGTTTAACAGGGGTTGGAAGACAGGGGTCCATACCCTGAATTAGATTGGGAAGTTTAGGGATGCAGAGTTGGTCTGGGAGGGGGTCGTGGGCGAACACTGAGTCGTCTCCTGATGAGCAGGTGCTGTTGGAGTCCTGGCATGTTGGAGAGTATTGTTCAAATGGAACAGACAGGTCCAAATACTCCTGTTAAAAACACACAGTATTAGCTAATAAAAGATGAATCCATTAGTCTGAGAGCCTATCTGGGGTCTCAGAGGATAGGGTTCTATTTACTTACGTCAGTGGACGTCATCGATAGAACCCTGTCGTGGTCCTCAACCAGCTGCCTGAAGGTGGGTCTCTGAGAGGGCACAGCGTGCCAACACTCCCTCATGATCATATACCTGGAGGTACAGACAGAACATATAGAATACAACAGTACATAACAATGGTAAAGGATATTTACAATACAACCATCCCTCGTTACCATGTAGAACGTTTAGAATACATACGTTCATAACGATAATAAAGTATAATAGTTGCAATACAACCCCAGTCGTGACTGACCTGATTTAGCTTTTCAACCAGTTCAATATTAGAATCAGGTGTGCAAAATTAAGGTTGGAAAGAAAACCTACAGGGGTGATAGATCTCCGAGAACAAAGCCAATTTAATTGAATAAAACACCCCTACAGTTCCTTTATATTTTGTGTCAACACAACTTACAGTTCATGTGTGCAGTTGGCTGGTTTGTCCATACGATGTCCCTCCTTCAGTAGTTTGAAGAGCTCCTCTACAGGGATGCCAGGGTATGGAGAGCCCCCGAGGGTAAAGATCTCCCACAACAGCACCCCGTATGACCACCTGGGGAGAAACAAATACACACACATAAGGAAACGATGACACACGAGAAGAACTTGACACAGAGTTCCTACTGACTGGTGCTCTGTCCTCTTCAGGTTCACCCAGGAGCCAGGAGCTGGTTACTGAAGCTCACAATGAAAACAAGCCTATTAACCCATAGGGCCATTGTTTCGGCCTCTTCCCTCCCCGCTCCAGCCTCCAGCCCTCAGACACTCAGTAGGCATTTGCTAATTATCCATGCTGTCCAACACCAGGAGCTATGGGCCACAGGCTCATCCTGACCGAGCCAGCAGCCTGATGAATACAATGCCCCCTCAAAACAGAATAATTGCCTCTTCATTGTATCATCATATTAGCAAACTGCTGTTCAACAGATAGCTGAAAGCCTGATAGTTAATGACCCATCTCCCTATTTTAGTACAGCGTCAGTCTCATTCAATAACAACAAGAACCCATTTACCAATTTTAGTACTGCGTCAGTATCATTCAATAACAACAAGGACCCATCTCCCTACATTACTACTGCGTCAGTATCATTCAATAACGACAAGGACCCATCTCCTTAAACCTCCAAATCGTTCATTTTAAATGATGAGCGATTACACGAAAGAAAGGTAATATCGCCAGAGGCAATCAGCCCGCACGGTCCGACCGACACACGAAACCCCAACGCGTCAAACTCTTGGACGTGTTAACGACACAGACATGTTCAACTCCGTACGGGGGAACAGCTGTCTGCTTCCTGAGCCGACGCTGTAATAACAGTCCAATGGACCTACGGTTGTTGAGACGCTCCACCGGGCCAGTCTACTGCCACACACACAGTGCCCCCTGTTGGCGCTGCGGACAGCGCTGTGTTTGGCTTGGCTGACGAGGGGGCCAGAGAGACGGGCTGGGGTGGATCATAGCTTCTCAGTCTGCATCGCCCCTCCGACTGGGTTAGGAAGGCAGGGCTGGCAGGGGGGTGGGGGGGGGGGGGGGGGCAGGGGTTTGGCAAGATCAGCAGGAGTAGGACGGTCTCGGGGCAGAAATTCTGCCAGCCTTACCGCCCGGCTAGACTCTTTAAACCCCCCCGTCTAGCCGGGCCTCGGTGAACTCTGCCGGTAATAACCGAACGCCGGCCGTGTTCCCCCGAGAGCAGGAGGATCGGCCCCCGACACAACCTGACACGGGGCTGCGTGACACACGGCCCTCCCCGGTGCCCGGCTCCGAGAGGAAAGAACAAACGCTGGACGGAATGCGCTGATCCGATACACAATGGCCGGCTGGATTATCACACAGCACGGTTGACAGGAAGCGGGAGGGAGGGAAGGGGGGGGTGGGGGGTTGTCGAGCGGCAGAGGGAGCGAGGGAAGCCATTAAATCCATATTCACACGCAGGACATTAGGTTTGATGCTAATCCACTGAGTCATGATGTTTGGGCCCAGATGCCGGGCCTGCATAGCTCTCCGCGTGGCTGCGGAGGAGGCCCGCCGAGCGGCCGGCCGGGTCAACTCACACGTCACTCTGGTGGGTGTAGACGCGGTCGAACAGAGCCTCCGGTGCCATCCATTTCACGGGCAGGCGACCCTGCGGAGATAACACAGACAACAGAATGGCAAACGTCAGCACAGCGGACGAAAACACTGGCAGCCCAGAACAGGCCAAACAGACACAAACCACGCCCAAGTAAACACAGACACACGGTCTACATTATTGTGTCATGCGTCTTGTCTCACGTTGGTGGTCTTCTTGTAGTAGTCTATGTTGTGCACATCTCTGGCTAGACCGAAGTCGGCGATCTTCATCACGTTGTCGTCGGTTACCAGGACGTTCCTGGCTGCCAGGTCTCTATGTATACACTGAAAAGGAACAACATGTCATGTTATAACACTGCTACTACAATGGAACAACACGTCATATTATAACGTTGGAACAACACGCCATGTTATAACAATGCTACTACAATGGAACAACACGTCATGTTATAACACTGCCACTACAATGGAACAACACGTCATATTATAAAGTTGGAACAACACGCCATGTTATAACAATGTTACTACAATGGAACAACACGTCATGTTATAACACTGCTACTACAATGGAACAACACGTCATATTATAACGTTGGAACAACACGCCATGTTATAACAATGCTACTACAATGGAACAACACATCATGTTATAACACTGCTACTACAATGGAACAACACGTCATCTTATAAAGTTGGAACAACACGCCATGTTATAACAATGCTACTACAATGGAACAACACGTCATGTTATAACACTGCTACTACAATGGAACAACACGTCATATTATAACAATGGAACAACACGCCATGTTATAACACTGCTACTACAATGGAACAACACATCATGTTATAACACTGCTACTACAATGGAACAACACGTCATCTTATAAAGTTGGAACAACACGCCATGTTATAACAATGCTACTACAATGGAACAACACGTCATATTATAACAATGGAACAACACGCCATATTATAAAACTGGCCTTTTCACAGAGAAACCGGGCGAAATCCAAGTTGTAAAGTCCTGTAAAGTCCTATAGACTAAGACTCAACTTCAACGTCCTGTAAACTAAGAATCACCCGTAAAGTCCTATACATTTAAGACTCCACCTCAATCTCCTGTAGACTAAGAATCAACTGCAATCTCCTATAGACATAGACTCAACCTCAATCTCCTATAGACATAGACTCAACCTCAATCTCCTATAGACATAGAATCCACACCAACGTTTTGTGGACTAAGACTTCACCATGTCACGTGGACTTAGACACAACATCCTGATATCCTGTTATCCTGTGAATGTCCTACAGACCAATTTTCGCAGTAAATCTAGACTCCTCCAGCCTGGATTTCTGAAAGGATGAGCCCATACTACTCCACCCACCTTCTGTGAGGCCAGGTATTCCATTCCTCTGGCCACCTGGAAGGCACAGGACACCAGGTCTTTAAAGGTCAGCTGCTCGTCAGGTATCTTACAGGTGTCAAAGGAGTAGTCCATCCCCGGTGGTCGACGGGCTCTCAGGTACTCCCGTAGGTTCCCCTTGGAGGCGTACTCCACCAGCACGTAGAGGGGACCTGGGTCAGATGGAGGCACTGTTAACTCCTCCCTCAACCCCCAGGTGCCTTTCACAGGCTTACTCCATGTTAATCAACATTACTATGAAAAAGGAGTTGAGAGGTCAAGACATGTAATAATAGAGTGGAACAGCGGGATGTGTATTAGTGCCACAGATATACAAAATATAACAGCATTACTATGTCAGTGATGCAGTGTAAAGTATAACATCATTACTATGTCAGTGATGCAGTGTAAAGTATAACATCATTACTATGTCAGTGATGCAGTGTAAAGTATAACATCATTAATATGTCAGTGATGCAGTGTAAAGTATAACATCATTGCTATGTCAGTGAAGCAGTGTAAAGTATAACATCATTACTATGTCAGTGATGCAGTGTAAAGTATAACATCATTACCATGTCTAGTGATGCAGTATAAAGTATGACATCATTACTATGTATAGTGATGCATTGTAAAGTATAACAGTATTACTATTATGACGCAGTGTAAAGTATAACAACAGTATTACTAGTGACGCAGTGCAAAGTATAACAGCATTACTATGTCTAGTGACGCAGTGTGAAGTACAACAGTATTACTATCTCTAGTGACGCAGTATAAAGTATAACAAGAGGATCAATGTTTGAACCCACCATCCTGTGTGCACGCCCCCAGCAAGTTGATTATATTTTTGTGTTTTCCAATCATCTTCATCATCTCCATCTCCGAGACGAGGTCGGATAGGTCCTTGTCTGTGGCATCATCTGATGGAGGGAAAGAGGGACGGAGACAAACAGATGGAGAGGGACAGATAGATGAAGGTTTGAATTAAGGATTGAGCCATCATTGAGAAATGGCACAGACTGAGAGTCTGAGATAGACAGCCTTGCTATGTGGCATGAAACAGACAGTCAGAGATAACCTCTAGAGAGACAGAGATTGTCAGCCTCTCTGAGGAGAAAGAGACTGGTGGTCAGACAGAGATATTCAGCCTCTCTGAGGAGAAAGAGACTGACATTCAGACAGAGATATTCAGCCTCTCTGAGGAGAAAGAGACTGACATTCAGACAGAGATATTCAGCCTCTCTGAGGAGAAAGAGACTGACATTCAGACAGAGATATTCAGCCTCTCTGAGGAGAAAGAGACTGATGGTCAGACAGAGATAGTCAGACGCTCTGAGGAGAATGGAAGTTTTAAATCTGCTTTTGTTGTCTTCTGAGAAGAGTATTCTCTCCCCCAAGGGTTCCTACTGGTCTGTGTGGTGTGAGGTAAGGAAGTAGTTTTGTACTCACACCAACCTTTGAGCATCTTCACAGCAACGTCGAGTGGTTTGTTGGGTTTTTCCTTGTCGATCCCGATGGCCTCTGCCATCACCACTTGGCCAAAGCAGCCTTCTCCCAATGGTTTACCCAACGTTAACCTAAAAACGCACCCAGAACCAGTTAGTCTTAAACACAACTGCATCCAGTTAACCTGCAACTAGAGAGCATCTGAGTTACCAAATCACAGAGCAACCATGGTCAATTTCATAAAAACAGTTCTGTCCCAGTTCTGTCCCTGAGTAAGGCCTTTTGCTCCACGGCCATGGCTGTAGTAAGAATGTTTGTATCCAGGGTAAAGAAATATAAACCCACAACACAATTTCGGAACCTGAAACAAACAATAAGTGTCACCTGGTCCTGGAGAACTCCCATTTGGGATCGGAGGGCAGCTCCAACTCAGAGACGTTGGCCAGCATTGGTCCATCGCTGGATGACAGGCGGGCGATCCTGACCAATGGCGTGTTGGAATTCATCGATGAATTTGACTCCAAGGAAACCTGCTGGGTGATTGGGAAAAACTGTTATAGTCTCTGAAGAGGAGAGAGCGGTGACAGGGAAGAGGAGAACAGGGGCAGGCTGCTCTGTCACGCTGCAGGTTTTCTCCTCCTGGTTGTCCATTTGATAAACTGGCTCCATTCTGAAAACTCCACGGACTTCGACAGTGACAGGTTTGTAGCTAAGAGCAGGAGATGAGTATGGGGAGGTAGAGAGAAGCAAAACAGAGAAGAGAAAGGGGAGGCGGGGAAGAACGAGTTGAGGTAGAGAGGAAGCGGAGCAGGAGGTGGGGAAGAGGAGAAGGTAGAGGGGAAAATGGAGGAGGTAGAGGATCTAGGTGGAGAGGGAGAGGAGGTAGAGGGAAAGAGGAGGAGGGGGGGAGGGGAGAGGAGAAGTTATTGAGGAGGTAGAAGGGAAGCTAGAGAGGAAGAGGAGGAGGGGGAGAGGAGGAGGTATAGAGGAGGTAGAGGGGAAGCTTGAAAGAAAAAGGAGTGGGAGAGGAGGAAGTATAGAGGAAAGGAGGAGGTGGAGAGGGAGAGGAGGAGGAGGAGAATAGGACGTGCATGCAGCAGGTATTGATAGTGAGGCTGTACTGTTGCAGTGACAGGAGGAGATGTCTCCATCTATCATAGCTCCTCTGAGCCTGGGGTCTCTACTTTATTACTGTCCACCAATCCTGCCCCATCCTCCCTCCCACCTTGCGAGGAGGCTGCGGGTGTTCAGGAGTTTTTGATCAATCAGTTCCCCTCTCCCTCCCGTCCTCCCGTTCTGGATGCCTGCTGACCGGCACCTCCCCTCAGCCTCGGCACTCGGTTCCAAGTGGCTCACATGGAACCCTACTGGCTTTAACGCTATTCAGTGACTGCAATGTTCTCTAGAGAAGGAACGTAAAAAAATAAAGCTGCAGTTGCATTGAAAGCATTTGGAATTTAGCATTCCCTTTAAAGTACCGTACCATTTGAGAGGTTAGCAAACTGGGATACTGCGATACACACACACAAACATATGCACACAAGCATACACACACACACATGAACATATGCACACAAGCATACACACACGCACATGACCACACACAGAAGCATACACACACATGAACATATGCACACAAGCATACACACACACAAGCATACATGCACATCCACACGGAACCGAGCGTGCACACACAGCACTTTGAGGCTATTTGAGCTGCTCCAATTTACATTTTAACAGCTGATAGGAGACATCCAAAACACACACGCACGTTTACACAGGGTGACATCTAACACTGCTAGAGTCCGACCCCCCCCCCACCCCCACAAGTTTACACAGGGTGACATCTAACACTGCTAGAGCCCGTCACACACCCACACACACCCACCACCCACACACACCCACCACCCACGCATGCCCGCACGCAGACAGTTTGAAACGTTTGATGGAGATCTTGTATCTACTTCCTGTTACCTGTCTCTTTAAGGGGAACTTGGACAGCTTCTGGACGGGTGGGGAGGGCAAGGTCTTCTGGGTAGACGTCCTCATCCGACAGAGGATGACGATGACCACAGCCAGGATGAAGAGCACGCAGCCCGTCACATAGATCAAGATGTCAGCATAGTCATCCTCCTTGGGCCCTTCGTCCACTGCTAGTACAGGTCAGGGTTTAAAGGTTAAGGGTTAGAGGTCACAGGGTTAACACGGTAATATAGTCACCACTGTAAGAACGGACACACACTACACTCTGAACCCTGTCGCCAACTCTATCGCAAGGACCCTGATCCCAAATATGGACCAATCCACGTTATCTCAATGACATTTCAAAAGCCCCAGCATTTAGCCTGTAGGAGGCTGGGGGGTTAGGGTTCGATCTGTAATGGGATCGGGGTCATAGTTCACTGTCTACATGGCTGATCAAAAAGTAGTCATGAAGAACTGACACGTCCTAGACTAATCTCTCTCTGTGTGCTCTCGCTCGCGGCGTACTGGAAAGCCCTGAAACCTCTCTGTGGACCATCCCACCTGTACAAGTGCATTTAAAACATTATCATCCGTTAAACACGCAGAATTTCCGAGATACATTTGTTATAGAAGATGTGAACAGCAGAGGTTATAACTGGAGGAGACAGAGGGAGAGAAAGGGGGAGGAGATAGAGGGGGAGGAGATAGAGGGGGAGGAGAGGGATTATACCTTGGAGTGGGAGGAGAGAGACAGAGGGAGACAGAAGGTAGAGAGGGGGGAGGAGATAGAGGGTAGAAGAAGGGAGAGAGGGAGGAGTCAAAGAGTAGAGAGGCGGAGGAGACACGGGGTAGAGAGGGGGGGGAGAGGGGTTATACCTGATAGGACGGTGAGCCAGGCAGAATGATAAGCGTACCCAATAGAGTTCCCCGCTAGACAGGTATACTCTCCAGCATCCTCAAAAGACACATTGGTGAGGAGGAGAATCTCTAGCTCCTTATCCGTAGTGTTTATACCAGCCGTCTGGATGAGGAGGGGACAGGAAGATAGAAACTTCGTAAACCAGAAGCTCCAAGAGAAAATGCACCAACACCAAAACCCCTCCCCAAAGAACATCAGAGCACCCAGTGAAGGACAATTCCACACCAGATCTGTCACCACCAGAATGCAGGGTTAGGGTCAGAGGTCAGGGTTAGAGGTCGGCACAACTGAAGACTAAAGAAATCGTTTCACAGAATATCGCTCAGACAGTCTTCCCCCGCCACCTGAAAACCCAGGAGAGCTCCAGCCAAGGAACCGCCCCCAGAATGCCCCAGAAGCACCACCACCACCACCACCGACCACGTACTGCTAGCGAGCGGGGAGCGAGGGGAGGCGCGGGTGGAGAAAAGGAGAGGAGAGACTGGCCTCGTGCTGTCTGTAAAGCGCTGTGTTTGGGGGCACTCTAAAAGGATCACTGCAGTGGTTTTCGGAGAACAGAAAAGGTCCTCTTTGCGTGTTTATTCCTTAAGCTGAGTAACGAGGTGGGACATTTAGTCAGGGTCATGAATCAACTGCATCTGCTGCGGCTTCTCTAGAGCCACACTAATATGGCTGCAGATCAATACTTCTGGCGAGGCGTGTGTGTGTGTGTGCGTGTGTGTGTGTGCGACATAGGAGGAGAAGATGGTAGCTGAACTCCTCGCAGTAATGAATGGTGTGATATTGTGTTTGTATTGATCTGAAGTAGATGTTTAAAGGATGAGACATGCTAATGAACTAACTCAGCGTAGAGTCATGCTCACGAACAGCCAGCCAATCAGCATAGGGGAGGGAGGGGGTCTGCTCCTCCACCCGTTAAGTAGCGGACCCCCTGGCCAGGAAGAGGAATGGAAAGACTGAGGTAGAGGTGGAGGAATGGAGGGATGGAGAAAGAGAGAGCTGGGTGGAGAGGTAAAGGGACGGAGGTAGATGTAGATGGAGGGTGGAGAAAGATAGAGCTGGGTGGAGAGGTAGAGGGACGGAGGTAGATGTAGACGGAGGGTGGAGAAGGAATTGGAAAGGAAGACGAGAAGAGAGGGCTGATGGTCAGGGAGGTGCAGTAGAGGGGTGTGAGGAAGGGAAGACAGGGGTGAGTGAGAGGGGGAGATGAGGGTGAGAGAGGGGTGAGGCGGGGTCATTTAACAGAGAAAGGGAGGTGAGAGTGAGGGGGGGGCTACAGCACACGGTAAGGGAGGGGGGACTTAAACAGGCAGACAGTCAGGTGGCCCAGGTGGTTCAGTGGGGGTTTACCTGCTCTGAGTATGTTAAGCCAGAAGGCGTTCTGTGACTGTCCTACAAAGTTTGATGCCCGACACCAGTACCTCCCAGCGTCCGCTTCAGTCACATTGAATATGGGCAGTATATCATGAGCCTCCGTTTCCTGGCTGACCAGACTCTGGGGGGAGCGGGGGGGAGGGGGTAGAATACACTAGAGTGAACAACACTTGCATAGACATCATGGGGCTAGCGTACATCACGTTACATTTTCTGAGACGTGTCGAAGCAGACTATAGAGACATTCGATTCTAACGCCAAGGAAGTGATTAATTAGACCGAGACACGTTACTAGCGTTTTATTCCCTCGCTCGCAGCGTAAACAAGCCCTTAGTCAGTTGTAGTAGCTGACGCTGTTATCCACAGCAACTTATGTACTTTTTTGATAAGTTTAGTACCTAATAGTACTTTACTTAAACGTTTTGTAGTGTTGGAGGGGAGGGGGAAGGAATAAGATGATTAGAAGCTGGGGTTGAGAGGTGGCCTTGATAATTTAAAGACCCAGAGGTGAACTGAAAAATATAACAGAATCCGGATACCCATTTAACATCACATCCCAAAGACTGCATCCTAGGAGGGGCAATGTCCCATCACAACCCTGGGGCATTGGAGTTTTATATCTAGGCGCATCTGCTTCACACACAAACACACACAGTTATGGTAGCACCCAGGCACACAATAATAACCCACACACAAATGCATACATGCAAGCACACTCACACGCGCACAAAAGACAAACTGTACCTGTGAATGAACATTTCAGATGAGGACTCATTAATAATTAAACACATTGATAAGTAAACACATCATGTATTAAACACATCAAAATCAGAGAGAAGGTTTTCAATGTTAAAATGGTTCCTTAGTGTGAAAATATTCTGAAGACCAGAAGAAACCATAATTTGTCACGTAAAATGATAAGCATGATAAGCATACACTATATTGTGTATTTAAAAGTAACTATAATTTGACCATTACATCCTGTTAACTTTCGCGTCAGTTACTAATGATGGATAAAATTAATTGAAGCACACCAAGAGGAGGAAATGTCTCCTTGGATGTATATAATATATCCACATATGTATATAACTATCTGCTTCATAACATCCTGGCTATGTGGCCTAACAAAACACAGTTAGACAACAGGGATTGTAATATCACACAGCTCCAGTTTTTAACAAGTGGTTTATACGGCCAGAGACAACAGATGTCAGTGATCCACTAACAACACATCATACATCTGCTTTAGTGTCCCACCATTAAGTCAGACCATTATTATAATACAAATCCATAGACAGTCTACAGCTTGAATTGTTATCCAGTAGGATCCAACCCACCTGCTAGTACAATGAATGTGCTTACTTTCTAACGCTTATGAATGGAATTCTGGCACTTTGCAAACCTGGTATTGGAAAACCCAGGCTCCATCCCAACCATTTACCAACCTTGTATTGGAAAACCGAGGCTCCCTCCCAACCATTTACCAACCTTGTATTGGAAAACCTACGCTCCATCCCAACCATTTACCAACCTTGTATTGGAAAACCCAGGCTCCATCCCAACCATTTACCAACCTTGTATTGGAAAACCTAGGCTCCCTCCCAACCATTTACCAACCTTGTATTGGAAAACCTAGGCTCCCTCCCAACCATTTACCAACCTTGTATTGAAAAAAACCCAGGCTCCATCCCAACCATTTACCAACCTTGTATTGGAAAACCCAGGCTCCCTCCCAACCATTTACCAACCTTGTATTGGAAAACCCAGGCTCCTTCCCAACCATTTACCAACCTTGTATTGGAAAACCCAGGCTCCTTCCCAACCATTCCTAGACCAGACATCAGCATTCTAAGCGTCTCACACAGATAGCGTTTCACATAATAGTTTCCATTCATCAAAATGTTATTCATTTTTCAAAGAAATCCTCCTCCTCTTCACCTCCCTAACCATACTAGCTCCTCTAGAGCAGGAGACCACAGCCCCCCCCACCACCCCCACCCCCTCCACCACACAGGCTCCGTCAGTTGTGGAGCAGTGGTGCGGTTGGTGGAGGTCAGTCCCAGTTGCTATGAAGACTGGTTCAATTATGTGGAGATGAAAACAAAGTGTGGAGCTGAGGTCTGGGTAGATGACGTTCCCTCTCTCTCCCTCTCTCCCTCCCTCTTTCTCTCTCTCTCTCTTTCTTATTCTCCCCCACCTCTCTCCCTTCTCCCACCACTGACTCTGCCCTTCCCTTCGTTCCTTAACTCAGTTTTTCCATGGTGGCTTTTTCGGGTGCCTCCTGCCTCCTTCCCCTCCTCTTCCTCTGAGGAGGCGACACAGCAGATCAGTCTGGGTGGTTAAAGTCTCCCTGCCGTCACCACACCATTTAACTCTCCTCACCCTTCTCTCCCTCTGCACTCTTTCTATTCTCTCATCTCTCTTTCCTCCTTTCTCTGCCTGCTCTCTCCTTTCTTTACCTCACTCTCGTCTCTCTCTCTCCATCTCCTCTTTACCACCCTCTCCTCTCTTCTCCTCCGTCTCTCTCTCTCTCTCTGCTTGTGTGCCGCCACCACACCAGTTAACTTTAGTCCAAACCAGATGTTTATTTTATTCCCTCGATGCAGAAAAAGACCAAAATGAGAAAGCAAGGCTCTATGTTTCTCTGGGAGTCTCTAAGCTTAAATCAAATTGTTTTTAAGAACGCTGTAGAAAGGGTGTTGTCCCTTGAGAGGAATGCATGATAGGCTGTACTGTTTTAGAACGCCTTACTATTGCTCTGTTTTAGAACACCTTACTACTGCTCCGTTTTAGAACACCTTACTACTGCTCTGTTTTAGAACACCTTACTACTGCTCTGATTTAGAACACCTTACTACTGCTCTGTTTTAGAATAGTTCTCTTTTTAACAACAGCCACTCTCCTACTTATTGCTTCAAGTCAACCAGAAAATAGATCTGATCGGTTCTTGCACACTGGAAGACATAACATTGATGCAGAACCTTAAGCCACACCCACCTTGAGTATATTGACGTATGGGACTCCGTCTGGGCCGTATCTAGACCCATTCACCTCAATGTGTTTCAGCCACTGAATGTGAGGCTGGGCGTCACTGTACACCTTACAATGGAACTCCACATCACTGCCCAACACCACTGTCTGATTGGCCGGCAGGCCGGCCTGAAGGATGGGCCTGTGAGGCGAGCGTTCTGATTGGAGCAAATGGGAAAAGCGGTCAGAGGTTTATTAGCAATCACAGTGAGACACACATACCTATGCTAAAGACCATGGGTGCATTCATCCGTCGCACAAGTAAAACCCCTCTTCCTGCTGACAGCTGGCATCAGGACGATTGACAGTTGTCTTACCAAGCACGTCCAGCTGGTAGGTGTGTGTCAGGGTTCCATGCTGGTTCTGTACCACACAGGTGTAGTTCCCTCGGTCTGAAGGAACCGCACTCTCCATCACAAGACTCCACTGCTGGTGCCTCAGCTGAGGGGGTGGGGGGGAAGGGGGGAGGCGTGGGAGGGAGGTGGGTCGGCCCGGGGTGGACAGACAGGGATGGGAAGAGGCAGGAGGGGGGCGGGAGGAGGGGGGGTGAGGGGATGGAGAGACAAGGAGAGGAGGGAGGCGGTAGGGAGGGAGATGGGGGAGAATCTGGGTTAGCATGGGAGTTCAACATAAGACTGGGGAGGAGAGGCAGAGAGGAGACAGAGAGAGGAGAGAGAGGAAAAGGCGAGGAGAAGGAGAGGAGACAGGGATGGACTAGATTAGATCAGGACAGTTACACTATGATCCATACTTCACAGATAAAGAGGATCCATACTTCACAGATAAAGAGGATCCACTCTTCACAGATAAAGAAGATCCATACTTCACATATACATAGGATCTATACTTCACAGATACAGAGGATCCATACTTCACAGATACAGAGAATCCATACTTGACAGATACATAGGATCCATACTTCACAGATACAGAGGATCCATACTTCACAGATACAGAGCATTCGTACCTCATAGATACAAAAACATCTCTGGGCAGTATGTTGTTCTTGACAACCCTAGGATATGGTAATCTTAGTAACACTGGAATACTGTAACCCTGCCACTAAAGTAACCCTGGTAACCCTGGGATGAACTTTGCAAACAACCTCCTATTAAGTGAGGGGTTGAGTGATGTCACTGTACGGAACACTTGACATCACCTGGCTGTGACGGAACCTTATTTTAGAAAGAGGCTTCAGGTTTTCCCACTCGATAACCATTACTACAGACTAATAAAGTAAGAGCATTTAACCATTACTACAGACTAATACAGTAAGAGCATTTAACCATTATTACAGACTAATACAGTAACAAAATTTAACCATTACTACAGACTTATACAGTAAGAGCATTTAACCATTACTACAGACTAATACAGTAACAACATTTAACCATTACTACAGACTAATACAGTAAGAGCATTTAACCATTACTACAGACTAATACAGTAAGAGCATTTAACCATTACTACAGTCTAATACAGTTATTGTGGAGAAAAACTATGTGTCAGTCTCCTCTCCCCTCTCCCTCCTCTCCACTTCTCCTTCCCTCTCCTCCTCTCCTCTCCACTCTTAGAGGCTGAATTGGATAAATAACAAACCAGTCTAAATATTATTATTGCAGAATGTTTTTTAACGGTTGCATGGTAACATTGAGCAGGAACATCATAGGCTGGCAAATGTTCCTGAACCCTTACCCTCTTCCCTCCTCCTGCCCCTCCCAGAATCCCCTGCGTGTGTCCACCTACTCCTCTGTATGGTGTGTTGTTGTTATATGTTGTGTGTACAAACCCGTGTGTGTGTGTGTGTGTATACACTTTAAGTATGTGTGAGTGGGTGGGGGAGGTGTCTAATGTGTTCGCATTTAATTAACACTGAACAGATGTGGAAAGGTGTCATTTGTTAATCCTCAGCATGTCATAACCCTTCATTGGTCTTATGGCCTGGGGGAGGAAGCTTCACAAGGTTCTGGTGGTTCCAGACACAGGACAGAGGTTCTGGACAGGATGTTAGTCCTGTATCTATGCTCCGGCAGTTTTATAGCTCATCAAACGACCTAGGAGGATTTCTTGTAAGCAACAAAATGTGTCTGTGTGTGTGTGCATGTGTGTGTATGTGTATGTATGTGTGTATGCATACACCTGTACACAGTCCTTGTGTAATATGATAACATTTGTGTCCTGAAGTCGAATCTGTAACATAGTAATTCATCTGCCCCCCCCCAGACTGAGTCATAGGTTGTGTCTGCAGTGTGAGGCTGATGACCTAACAGGGATCAGCCGTCTAACAGTCCCCTAAGTGATTATCCTTTTAGCCAATCGGCATCCAGATTCCGCACAGCATTAAGTGATTAAGCCGCTTTCCTCTGAATGAACTGACCCGCCACCGGTGGGAATGGCAAGACCACAGGCCCGGTCAGAACTACAGGAAGTTCTGCTCACTGCATAGCAACAGTCCTCGTCTGACTACATGTCTCTATCCCGTCAGGACCTGCTGCTTGTGCCATTCATCTATAGATCTGAACTCTGGCGGTTCCGTCATACCTGGGGCTCGCAGGACCCAGTCACCAGGATGGATGACTGTCTCAGTCCCACAGTCGCGTCGTCAGGACACAGCTATGACATCAGATAACATGACCCGCAGAAACAGGCAGAGAGAACGGGAGGGAGGGAAAGAGGGTGAGCCACAGACAGAGACAGAGAAGGAGGTGGGGAGAGAGAGAGAGGGAGGGAGGGGGAGGGAGGGAGGGTGAGCCACAGACAGAGACAGAGAAGGAGGTGGGGAGAGAGAGAGAGAGAGAGAGAGAGAGAGGGAGGGAGGGAGGGAGAGACTGAAAGAGGGAGACAGAAGAGCGACAGAGGAAGAGAGAAAGAGTGAGGGAGAGGGAAGGGAAGGAGGTAGAAGATAAAGACAAAGGGAGGGAGGGAGAAGAGAAACAGAGGGAGAGAGATAAAGGGAATGGGAGAGAGATAAAGAGGGAGAGAGATAGAAAGAACGTGAGACAGAGGGAGACAGAGGGTGAAGAAACAGCCATGTTGCTACTAATCTATGCAGCCTGGCTATAGAAACAGGCTGTTGCTACTAATCTATGCAGCCTGGCTATAGAAACAGGCTGTTGAGTAACCTCAGGTGGTCCAGTGGTCCAGAGTGCTTTGGACTGTCGTTCATGGAACAGCCCGGAAGATATAACCCTAGGAGGAAAATAGGGACGGACAAAACTATTCCTTATCTGGTTGTTTTGGGTGTACATTCCACCTGAAGTTAATCCGGCGAGAATTCTTTCCAGAATGCAGGATTTAAAGTGCTCGAGGTCCACGCGGACATCAACGGTATCAAACAGGCTGACTAGGAGAGCTGTCTCAGCACGGATTGAACCGTCAGCTGAGGGGGTCACTGACTGTCGGAGACCCAATAATACCCCTGTCATGGTTGTGCCGTCCACGGTTTGGCATCGACACAACAAAGCCCCCCGACGCCGTATGTGGTAAATCACGACCGCCCCGGCAGGGCTGTCAAACACTCACCAATTACCAACACGCCCCTCGCCCTCCTGAATAATCCACGGCCCCTCCCTCGATTGTCCTCTATAGGCTGGGCTGGGCCCCCCTTGTCTCTGTCTTGTGCTGATGGCTCTATAGAGACGTCCCCTTTGACCTCGATCCCAGGCCCTCAGACGTGTAATGACACTTTTGATGAATGTGTCCGGTGTGCCTTTGGCCCGGCTGGCCAGTATAGAGGATTCAGAACCTAAAAACGCAGCGACTGTGGCCATTTCAAAGTCTTTTCAGGCAACAACAGACCACGCAGACTGGGTATTCAGGCCAACCGTTTCTAAAGACAGAACATGGAATCGATAGATCTGGATAAATGGTTGAAATGACAGAAGGGTATGCAGATATTGTCTTATTTGCAAAGCGCGTGTTTGTCTCGGTGAGTCTTTCTCTACTGCTGAAGTTGTGAGCGTTTTGCAATGGTCCAGGCCACAGAGAAAAACATTCTGGAGATGTGCCTCTTCACCCATTCAAGTGACTGAAAGTAATCCAACAACATCTATTAACACATACCCACACTCGGGTACGCCAATCCTTGATGAGAGACACACACGGTTAAGTTGTGTTTCAGTTCAATTCACCATAGCTGTCACCTCCAACATGTAGATGAGGCACTGTCATATGAATGTGTTTGTAAAGGGGTTGTGTATGTATGTGTGTGTGTTGGGGTAGGGCAGTCATTGTTAGCCTGTCAGAACCATTGAGTTTGAATTAGATTAGGAGTTTTCTGACTGGGCCCAGTACTACGAACAAGGCACTGACTTAACCCTTCATACCATAACCCTTTTTGACTGATTCAGAGGTCAGGTCAGGGTTAGCTCGCTGCTCTTGGGGGTCAGGGGAGGTGTTAGGGTCTCTTCACCAAGGTCAACATTGGGCACGCATGGGGAGAGGGACAAATCTGTCTTAACATCTCATGGAGGACAAACACACCGGCAGAAGTCTTAATACATCCTGTCTCAAAATCAGCCTGTCATGGACAAACACTGGTGGATATCTTAATACATCCTGTCTCAATGTCAGCCTGTCATGAAGGAAAACTAATGGATATCTTAATACATCATGACTTGATATCAGCCTGTCATAGAGGAGGAACACTGGTGGATATCTTAATACATCATGACCCGATATCAGCCTGTCATAGAGGAGGAACACTGGTGGATATCTTAATACATCATGACCCGATATCCGCCTGTCATAGAGGAGGAACACTGGTGGATATCTTAATACATCATGACCCGATATCAGCCTGTCATAGAGGAGGAACACTGGTGGATATCTTAATACATCATGACCTGATATCCGCCTGTCATAGAGGAGGAACACCACATGACACAACCCTCTAAACACATCCGGTCGAGACATTTGTCCCTTGAACAAAGCCAGGGGGAAAAATCACTGGGATCCGTTCATTTGAAATTCCAGTGAATTTAAAACGTAACAAAACTCAAATTCAAAACGTTCATCATTTAAAATGCACTAAAGAGTTATGGTTGACTTCCTTGATACAAAGCTTGACGTCCTCAACAGTGCTTAACTTTGGACCACAGCCACATGGGCCTAAAGGTGGTGTTCCGGTCTTTGTGGCGGCCTGGTCCAAGTATTGTATTGTGTAGAGGACGGGGTCCCTTCCAGGACATAGCCCTGGTAGTATGTTAAAACACTGGAGCATTTCTATCACCCGGTCTATATTCTGATTCGCTGCCTGACTTACCTTGATGCCGCCCATCCTCTGCTCGCCCTTAAACTCCTTCCCATTCTTCAGCCAATGGATGGAGGGCGTGGGGTTGCCGGTGGCAGGGCAGCGGAACTTGACGGTGTTGGCCGCTGGGATTGCAAGGAGTTTCTTCTCCATGCGGTCCGGTCGTGTCCAGGATGGGGGTGCTGTTTGGACAGATGACAGAGAGGATGTGACGGGAGGGAGGTGGAAGGGAGGTGTGAGGGAGTTGGGAGGGAGGTGGGAGTAAGGGGCCACCCATTTCAGGCAGGATATTGGGACTGTGATAATGCCCCCCACACAGCCCTTAATGTGATACCCCTGGCCTCAAAGCCAATCACTGTCGGTCAACTAATCATTGATCATAAACTGGATTGATGAAAACTGGCTTAAGCCGGATTGACCGAATGGTTACACTGGCCACATCAAATCCAGTTTATTATCATATTATTAACATTTACAACACCAAATCGTGGTCTATGCTCAAATGAATGCAGCCTTGTATTTTTCATAGCTACTATTTACAGACCCAGTGGGGGTTGTCCACCAGGTGGGGATGAACACAATTCCACAATCGTACCTTGGATTCGTTTTTTCCTGTGGAATAATGAAACATAATGGGGCTATAACTTACTCCCTTCCATAATTCTGGAATATCAGATTATGTGCACTACTGTGTCACAACAACTACCTCACTTGTACTCTGACGGAGGACTTTCAAAAAAAAGCTGCACTACAAACGCATGGACAAACCAAATATTTGTGGATGCTTTTCTAGACTTCCTCCAAATACCCAATAATCTCAGAGTAAATAAATCTGTTAACCATCTGTTATCCAATCTAAAATGTGTCTGAGACACGTGCAGATCAAACGGAAGAGCAGGACGTTGAACGTTTTGATTATAATCGACATGGAAAAAACTAATAAAGGACTCTCCACTAAATAAGCATTTTTCTTTTTTAAACTCAGTAGAGATTGCAAAGCCCTGCCAGCCCCTCAGACGGGGCACTTCTTACGTATAAACTCGTGGCTTAGACTCGTCCTGTTTCCAAGCTGCTGCTCTTTGTTTTGGCTTTCTCTTTTGGGGTTTCAGTCCTTTAGTTCAGGAATCTGTAAAAGCTCTTTGTGAGAACGGCTGATGTAACAATGGCACAAATTGATTTGATGGATTGACTGACAGTTGTGGCCTCCTCTGCCATAACATGTACCCCCTAACATGTGAGCATGGGCCCTGAGCCCCGAAGGTTGGGAACCCCTGCGTCAGTAAATCCTTTCCAACAGCTGAATGCTGGCCCCACGTCCCTGTTGATGTCACAGGAGGACTCCCCAGCTCGCTAACAGAAACCAGCTGACACACACCCACAGACAGACAAACATATACACTCACACACCCAGACACACACGCACACAGACAGACATAAACACACACAGACAAACGCATACCCACATACACACCCAGACACACAGTCACAGCGCCATGCCACCTTAAAAGGGAAATCCTCAGTAGTTCTTCCCCACTTCTAAACTCACTTATCTCTCGTTCTCTCTGATATATCTGCCCGTCTCTCCTCTCATTTTTCTCTCCTCTCATTTTTCTCTCCTCTCTTTCTCTCTTTCTCTCCTACTTTTTCTCTCTTCATCTCAATTTTTCCATTATTGTTTTCTTTCTTTCTCACTCTGTCTCTCTGTCAGTGTCTGTTCCTCTCTGTCTGTCTCTTAGTGTTTAAACACTAACACCCAGACAGAACAACTACTCCAGCCACCCAGGGTTGTATAAGATCCTCAACAAGTTGTCGACAACTCCTCAAAATAAAACCAAACAAGCAAGATCAATAAGCGAAAAATACATTTTACAGTGAAGGAACTTACAAGATTAACTATTTTGTAGACTTCCTTTATTACTGTTTTTACAGGGGTTCTTCCAGGATCCTTTCTGGAAATGGATTCTTATACACCAATTTTTTGATTGACAAAAGGTTCTCCCAGGCACCTGGCACATGTAGTATAGCATTCTAGAGTTTGTCTGAATCTATTCAAATGTAATTCAATTTGTAGAATCAAATAACCTATTCGAAATGAGAGTGTCTGTGTGTGTATAAGACATAGAGAAAGAAGGACGGAGAAAAGGACAGAGGGGATAGTCAGAAGGAGAAAGAGAAGGACAGAGAGAAGGAGAGCAGTAATTGGTATGAAGGCATTTCCTCCAAGTAGGGAATGAGGGGGAGGGGTGGGGTGGGTGCAGTTACACCCCACATTGAGGGTCTTTCTTGTCAGCACCCAGGGTCAGAATGGACCAGTTGTCAGGTAGTCAGGTATAAGCTGTAGTTTCTGTGAGAGCGTGGTAGAAGCTGTCGTTTCTGTGAGGGCATAGTAGAATCTGTTGTTTCCATGAGAGCATGGTAGAAGCTGTAGTTTCTGTGAGGGCATAGTAGCATCTGTTGTTTCCATGAGAGCATGGTAAATGCTGTAGTTTCTGTGAGAGCATAGTAGCATCTGTTGTTTCCATGAGAGCGTGGTAGAAGCTGTCGTTTCTGTGAGGGCATAGTAGAATCTGTTGTTTCCATGAGAGCATGGTAGAAGCTGTAGTTTCTGTGAGGGCATAGTAGCATCTGTTGTTTCCATGAGAGCATGGTAAATGCTGTAGTTTCTGTGAGAGCATAGTAGAATCTGTTGTTTCCATGAGAGCATGGTAGAAGCTGTAGTTTCTGTGAGGGCATAGTAGCATCTGTTGTTTCCATGAGAGCATGGTAAATGCTGTAGTTTCTGTGAGAGCATGGTAGAAGGTGAAGTTCTAATGGCAGCATGGTAGATGCCGCAGTTTTCGCAATAGTATGTTAGAAGCTGTAGTTCCGGTGTGAGTACGGTAGACGCTGCAGTTTAGGCCCACATTGGACTCCCTGGGGCGTGCTTCAGGTTAGGGGGGCATATCAGACGTCTATCGGTTCCTGACTGGGGCAATTAACTGCTTGGTGCGGCACATGACGCCAGTCAAGACGCCGCGGAGGAAGCCTTAGACGAGGAGCGATACAGTAAGCCGTTGTGAGTGGGTAGGGCGGCGGGGGGGTTATGTAATTGTGTAATTTGCTCCTTGCTGACGCCTGAGACCGGAGGGAGTTGAACGCGGGCAGATCTGATGCAGATTACAGAGGGCCCTTTGAAGGCACACTGCCCTAGACAAACACAGACTGCCCAGTGGCGCCCAGCGACGGCAGAGCTCTGCCCCGAGGTTCACCTCCGGCCGCGGCTCTCCTGCCAGTGTCAACAGCGCTACATAGCTCCTCAGCGCTACATAGCTCCTCAGCACAGAGATTTAACTGTTATCGTTCAGATCAGCAGCACAGACCCCATTACTGTTAGCATTTGTCTATATACGTTGTGGTTAGCAGTGTAAAGTGTGTACCCCAGGCTAGGGGTCTGAGCTTAGGGATCTGTCCCAAACGAACTGGTGACTAACACCATCGTGACTCCCTATTCCAGGACTCCTTATCCCTAACCTTAACCAACTGGTGACTAACATCACTGAGACTCCTTATCCCTTACCTTAACCAACTGGTGACTTACATCACTGTGACTTTCCATCCCTAACCTACTGGTGAATAATATCACTGTGACTAACTTCATTTGTCTTCCTCCCTAGCGCTCCCTCTGTCTCCATCTCTCTCGCTCCCAGGATGGTAATACTGTGAAGAGGTCACATGTTTTGGAGTATCCAGTATGAGGCTAATGAAGGAGAGGATTATGGGCCATCGAGAGGAGAAAGGGTTTAACGTTCCTCCTGTAATCCTAGATAATCTGCACCATGCTGTCATGATGTACTCTCACACAACAGATTAACTATCTAAATCTGGTTAGAGGTATTAATCGTGGAATGGACAGGGTCCAGTTAGAGGTATTTACCATGGAACTAACAGGGTCCAGTTAGAGGTAATTACCATGGAACTGACCGGGTCCAGTTAGAGGTATTTACCATGAAACTGACAGGGTCCAGTTAGAGGTATTTACCATGAAACTGACAGGGTCCAGTTTGAGGTATTTACCATGGAACTGACAGGGTCCTTGTACCTTGTAGCGAGTAGGAGGGGCTTCCTCAACAACATGTACCGACTCCGCGTGGCGAATCAATCGGAGCGGTGGGTGAACATACAGAGAATGAACGAGGAAATGAATGAAAGATGGAACACACCATTCTCATTACCTGCATCGTCCGAGTCTTCATCATAGTCTTCGTCATCTCCGGAAGACAGGGAATCTGTCGGCACGGAAACACACACACACTTGATTTAATTATAGAAGCGCAGCAAAAATGTGTCCGCCGGACTTTTGCGCTGCCTTTTCCAGGGTGCCATTTGGAATGCACAACTGTGTGTGGTGTCATGTCGACATGAATCATAAGCCAACGGGCTTGTTACTTGTCCAATTCCTTCTAGAGTTGCACCTGCGACAAGGAGACTGAATGAAAAAAACATCGATGTTACTGTTCAGATGTTAACAACAGGCCGTGTACAGCTGGAACTAGTAATCTGTTCAAATATATAGTCAATGTACTTGTTCAGAAACCAAACGTTGTGCGTCTTGACCAGTTGTAAGTGTGCACATGTAGACTACCGACCAAGGAGTTACATTTCCCCCGGGTTTGCCTGACAACAGCAGATCTCGGTTTATATTTCACGTGTGAAACACTGTTTAGCAATCTACTACAGATGTATCTCTGCCAGAACAATGAAAAACCCTGGATCCTCTTCATATGAAATGTCAACAGAGAACAAAGAAACAGTATTCTTGATGATAAAAGTAGGTTTAGCCAGTTGCCATTTTAATGTGATTTACAGCTGTTAAGATAATAATATATAATAATACTAACAATCCTAATTACAATCATTACACGGCTCCTTGGAGTAGTTAATATGTTTAGAAGTACTCATTCAATGTGCTTATAAAGGTTCTGACAAGTTCAGTGCACGTAGCTGATTTGATTGAAACACTGCATGCGTCTAATTATACAGAAATATGTCAAACAATAAGACTTTAAATGTCAACCAATCGTTTGGTGGTACAACCATTGATGATGGTAGTTTTGGCAGGTAAAGCCCTAATCTGAAGAGTTTTTATTCAGAAACAGCTTTTAAACATAGCACCCATAGGAATGTAGCAGATGGAAATGCATGAAAGGGAATTAATAGTGTTCACAAATAACCCCACACACGCACACACACACACACACGTACACACAGAAGTCAGTTCACATTGTAGGGGCATTGAAAGTCCATGAATGCCGCTACAGTTCTCTGAGAAGCTGGTCTTAAATTGTTACACAAACATTTCCACAGGCATTACAGACTAGCGCCTTGGGTTGGTGGAGGAGTGAGCACACACACACACACACATACACACAAGTGGTTACCCCACTCCAAACACACTTTCACTGCCCACACACACCAACGCACAGAGCCCCCCCCCCCCCACACACATATACATTACCCACACCCACAGAATTGTCCTATTTAAGGCAGTCTGATGGGGTTACAAAACAGGGTCTATTTAAATGCCACTGAAGCTATACTAATAACAGGGGACAATTACATGGTAAGGGCTGGTGAACTTTGGATAATGCAGTACTATATCACCATGGAAAGGGATGGATAATATGGGGATAATGCAGTAATATATCCCTGTTGAGAAGGATGGACAATATGGGAATAATGCATGAATGTATTTTCATGGAGAAGGATAAATAATAAGGGGATTCTACACTCATACATATCTAGGTTTCTGTATGAGGAAGACCACGATGAATGTATTTCCAAGGGGGTATGGCGGTGTAGCCATGGAGGATAATAATTTGCTGTGTGACCTTGTAGCTCCTGGTGCAGTTCCACTGGTTCAGTTAGCTAATGAGAACCAGATGTTGCCTTCCTCCCACACCCAGACAGTCAGCCTCCTGACTGCCTCTCTGCCCTGTGGAGCTCGGCTCAATGCCCTGCCTGGAGAACTGAACCACTCAGCCACAGAGAACTATACACTGCCACTCGCTGAGAGCTGGGTCCTCCTGGAACTCCTGAAACGATAACTCCTGCCTTAACACTAACCCCATGCTCTTTCACCCTCTCTCTCACTCCCTTTTTCTCTTCTCGTCTGTCCCTTCCTTTCTCTCACCAACGTTTCTCCCTCTCTCTCTGTCCTTACTCTATCCCTCATTCCCTTTATTTTCTCTGTATTTGGATAAAAAAAATGGCTCTCTCAATCTGACTGGCTGGCTCTCTCACTCTGACTGGCTGGCTCTCTCACTCTGACTGGCTGGCTCTCTCACTCTGACTGGCTGGCTCTCTCACTCTGACTGGCTGGCTCTCTCAATCTGACTGGCTGGCTCTCTCACTCTGACTGGCTGGCTCTCTCACTCTGACTGGCTGGCTCTCTCACTCTGACTGGCTGGCTCTCTCACTCTGACTGGCTGGCTCTCTCACTCTGACTGGCTGGCTCTCTCACTCTGACTGGCTGGCTCTCTCACACTGGCTGTCTGACTGGCTCTCCCACTGACTAGATTTGATACCACTGAAATATCTGACACCTTCCTGAAATATTAGCACCTCCATAGGGGCTCTGTGTGGGTTCTTGTTGTGTGTGGAGTGTGTGTTTGCATATGTAGGCACTTGGTGTGTGTGGAGTGTGTGTTTGCATGTGTAGGCACTTGGTGTGTGTGGAGTGTGTGTTTGCATGTGTAGGAACTGGGTGTGTGTGGAGTGTGTGTTTGCATGTGTAGGCACTTTGTGTGTGGAGTGTGTGTTTGCATGTGTAGGCACTGGGTGTGTGTGGAGTGTGTGTTTGCATGTGTAGGCACCTGTTGTGTGTGGTTTAGGAAGTAAAGGACCAGTAGCATGTTGCTGTGTGCTGTAACGAACCAATAGGATGGAGCTGTGTGGTTTAAAGTACCAATAGGAGGGAGCTGTGTGGTTTAAAGGACCAATTTGATAGCTGTGTGGTTTAAATGACCAATAGGATAGCTGTGTGGTTTAAAAGACCAATAGGATGGGTGTGTGGTTTAAAGGACCAATAGGATAGCTGTGTGGTGTAACAGATTAATTAGAGTCTTCAATACTGTCCAGTGATCTGGGCTCCCTCGGGCTTGAAGCCAAACACATGGAGCCATCACAACTCTCTGTGTCTCTCCCTTAATCACCCTCGCTGTCTGTCTGACTGTCTGTGTCTCTCTCTCTCTTTCTATCTCCCCCTTCCCTCTCTCTCTGTCTCTCTCTTTTCAATGTTCCATCTGGTTCCAATGATGAAACCATTCAGGATAATTGGTTTCTAATTAGTAGTCAATAATATGGTCAGCTGCTGTCTAGGACATTATAGGGTAGAGAGAGACCAGCCAACACAGGTGAAGAGCTACTGTGGCGACATGAGCACAGGCATATAGGTGTTTGTGAGGGTGATTGTTTGTGTGTGATGTGTGTGTGTGCTTCCTGCTGGATCCAAATGTTCACAGACGCCTTTCATTCCTCATACCTCGCCCACTCCCACGCTAAACGTTGACACCGTTGTATCACGGGAGGGGGGGGGGGGAGCAATTCCGAGGACTAGTAACCAAAATGCCATGGCAATACCGTGGCTTTCTGTTTTCCAAAGGCTCTGACACACACACATCGTACGTTCACTTGGCATGTCAATCAACCCCTCCATATAACTTCACAGAGAGACCTTCACAGGAAACAGGAAACAACATGAATCCTTCGGAAGGTAACCTGCACCGACACACTGGAGATTTCCTGTAATACTCTGAAGTCACACATCTGTACTTTACACCTCGTTCATAAAAGCACTTACATGGTACATGGCACTTACTTCAGAGTGACCTCTTTGGTCCTTCCTAACACATGGATAAATCAGTTACATTATCTGTTGCTCTGCTTACGTTAAGGAGTGAACCCATTCATCATTCATAAAGCACACATACGTGCTTTATATCATATGACTATCCAAACAGATTCGGAAGACACAGCCCTGCGATTGCATTGAATATTGCACAGAGCTGTGAATGGTAGCAGGCTTTGTCCCTGATCTAGTATTTCTTTCCAGGAGACACAGCATGTTGGTTTCAACCTTAAAGGTGACCACAACCATGAAGGTGAGCAAGACTTTTTGGAAATGCTTTGGTTTTATCACTTTTTTGTTTAAGTGAGCTAGTCAGCAAATGTTCCTCCTGGGTTAGTGATCTACAAAGGAAAAGTGCTCTGCTGTGCACTAGTTTTGTAAAGTTCTTAAGGAAGAGCTGAACGTGCAGGTAAACAGAGTTTCTAACTAACCAGTGACCCTAATTGATCATTTACACTCTTCATTTTCATCGATCAATGGTTAGTTTTGAACTTTGTGCCTGATTACTCAGATACTTCCATGAAGTGGTGAACACAACCGAACCCATTTAAGTACTTTTTACACATCTGGCGATTTAGCTAGTAAGCTAGTAAGATGCTAATGTTAGCTATTTATCAAGCGTCAGCAGCATTAACTAACTACTAGCTTGCGGACTAGCTTAAGTAATATGAGTTGAGCTAAGTTTGAAAAGAGAATTTTAGCAATTGCTATAATCCAACTCCTGCAAACATCTCTAAAGCCAATAAATAAAAGGATACTTTCTAGTTTCCCTCAGTTCAGTGGTAACACAAGATTGCATTTAATTTTTGAACCAGCTTTCCACATCTCCGCTCACCAGCGTGAGTCAATCAGTCTGCACACAAGAATGATAAAAAAAACTACTTTCAACTCTTGTACTGACATTGGATATTTAATTACAGGGGTTTGTGGTGTACAGCCAATATGCCAAGGCTAAAGGCTAGAACTACTCGGCTCTGCATTGCTTTGTGCATAGAAATAGCCCTTAGCCATGGTATTGTGGCCATATACCACAAAACCTGCGGTGCCTTACTGCTCAAACCCAGTATTCCGCGGACAATATTTTCCAAAGCAATTAACAGTGGTGATTGAATACCTTACAATGGGTGGTCCCGGGAATGGAACCCACTAACCTAGCCATTGCACATCAATTTGGTCAACACATTGAGAAGCCTCACTTAAAAAATGAAAAAGTTGAACATTTTGAAAATACTTTTTTAAGCAATGCGTCGTCTGCCTCTTTTATAGTACAGGTTTGTGTCACATTTGACACGACAGATTGTCATGTTTGACATTTGTATTTGTGACACATTTAACTCTGGCTTTGTAACACATCAAATGAAGTTGGTGTTTATCAAGGCAGTATGAAACATTTATGAGCAATACATCCTGCAAATTGGGACCCAGAAGGGAAAGAGAAGAAAGAACAGATGGGAGATATTAGATGATCCCTACCTGTCACTCGGACGGTGTAGTTGCTGAGTACTGTGTTGCCATGGGTGACGCGACAGGAGTACATGCCCGAGTCCTCGTACGACACGTTGATGATGCGCAACACTTTCTGGCCCAGCCGTGTTCTGTTGCTTGGCAACACACCGCTGCCATCCTTGAACCAGAGGACAGGCTGGGCGGGGCCGTCGGGGTTACATGACAAGTCTACAGTGTCACCCGGAGCAGCAACACACTCCTCCAGGAACACAGTCTCACTGGACACAGAATCTGGAGGGACAGAGGTCAGAGGTGAGAGGTCTAGGACAGATAGTCCCAGGTCACAGGAAAGATGGATGACAGAGGGAAGTGGGAAGAGAAAGGGACTGAGGACAGAGTCAGAGGACAGAGTCAGAGGACAGAGTCAGCGGACAGATACAGAGGACATAAAACAGAGTCAGAGGACAGAGTCAGAGGACAGACTCAGTAATGGAGAGAGAGAGAGAGATGATGTTCACGTGCCAAGAAAACTCCTCCTCTCTCTCCATCCTTTTCCTCCTCTCTTTCCATCCCTTTTCTCCTCTCTCCCCATCTCTCTCTCTTTCTCAAGTCACACTGAGCTCTCCTTTCATCCAGCTGCCATCCAATAGGGTAAACTTGTACAGTGAGATGGGCTACAGTACGGCAATTATAACACACAGAAGAGGAGTAAAAGAGAGAGACTGAGAGATATAGAGATTAAGAGAGATAGAGAGAGAGCTGAGAGGTTGAAATGAAGAGCAGCGATCAGAAGATCTAATAGGAGATTTTATGTACAATATCAGACATCAATTCCAGAACACCCGCTCCATCCCTGCCTCACACAGTGTGATGGTAACATGGCTCCACATTTGGAAGTACAGTGCTGTTAATCTGCTGTATTCCTCCCTGACGTGTCCCAGTGAACTCCATAGAAAGGCCGGGGGCTGGATTGAGATTACCATGTGTGCTTTTCTCCGGTCATGACGCCGGTTCCACAGAGGGCCCATTGAGGAGCTTTAAACAGGGAAAACAGGGTGTCCACTGGGACGGACTAAACTACAGCAGCCTGTAGGAATTATTGCCCTGGTTTAGCGCGCGTGTGTGTGTGTGTATATTGTGTGTGTATGTATTAATGCTGGTTTATATTACAACTTAATGGGTGTGAGGAGGTTAAACAGTGTTCATCGTGGGGGCTGTGGGGAGTCCGGCTTTCGGATTTACAGGCCGTCTGATCAATGACGGAGGGGCAGAAGCCGAACTACTTCAGGTTCACACTTGAGCTCTTCAACATAATATGCAGTATGTGAAACAATGTGACTTGGTCACCATGGAGACGAGGTAGGGACGATGTGGTACAAAGAGGAACTATTATGTCATCCTAACAACGGTCCTACAGCACTGGACCTGGAGGAACACGGGCGTCTGAGCAAGGAAGAACCTTCGACGGACTGGTTAATGAGTTTATAGAGCATAGGATTACAACGCCATTATCATCAAAATAATAACCAAATGATTACATTACTGCTAGCTTTGATCTCTTGGAAACTAATGTAGGGACACACTCCCTTTCATGTTCACCCACAAATTGACATGCACCCATACACAAACTTACACAAAGATACACAAACGCTAAACACACATGCACTCACATTTCTTTCATGTTTTCTCTGCCTCAGGCATACTTTTGTAATTTATTTAAGAAAAGCATTTGTCTTCTATTGCATTAAAAAAAACAATATCTAGAGACAGAATCCATATTCTCTCTGGAGTTTAATCACTGGGTGAGAATATCCCTTTCTGTTTCTGAAAATGTGTGGGAGAGGGAGGCCAGGATGGGTGCAGGAGGGAAACACTGCTCTATCCCGGCCTCTAACTGAGGAAAACACTGCTCTATCCTGGCCTCTAACTGGAGGGAAACACTGCTCTATCCTGGCCTCTAACTGGAGGTAAACACTGCTCTATCCTGGCCTCTAACTGGAGGTAAACACTGCTCTATCCTGGCCTCTAACTGGAGGGAAACACTGCTCTATCCTGGCCTCTAACTGGAGGTAGACACTGCTTTATCCTGGCCTCTAACTGAAGGGAAACACTGCTCTATACTGGCTTCAGACTGGAAGGGAACTCACTGCTTGGAACGAGTCTCAGTCTTCAGGACTGTGCCACCAATCATTCCATGTGACAGAATGCTGCTGTTGGCGAGGACATTCTCACCTTGATGGCTCAGGAGAAGTTACTGTTTTGTTGCAACATACAGGCCCCTCTGATAACCTCCAAGCCTAAACCCTCCTGAGAGGCCTGCTTGTGTTAAAAATAAACTACTAATTGTTAACTTGAGTGTCAATGCAAGTAATGTGCCCAATGTTGGAATACCATTAATTGTGAATTAAAATAAACCATTTAAATGTGTGTAATGTGTGTTTCTGTGTGGTTCTGAAGTATGTGTGTGTTTGTGCAGGGTGTGTTTGTGTGTTGTGTAATGTGTGGTGTGTCTGCTCCTAACGGTATAACAGTGGTTCTACTGTCCTGGATGGATTCATGTACCGCTGCAGGGAGAAATAGCAACATGTTCAAACACTGAGCAAACATGCACACACACACGCACACGCACGCACACGCACGCACACACAAACACTCACACCAGTTTTAGCATGGCAGTAGTTGTAATGTGTTGTTGATTTAGTGCTGACAGAATAATGTGTGGCTGTTCTCTGCCTGCTTGGTGATGCAAGAGACGCATAACAGGTTTAAACAAGATGGCCAACCAGTCAGGAAGTCAGCCAGCACAGTAGGCATGTCTAAAATGACAGTGTATCACCTATGTATTGCACTACTCTTAAAATGTATTCCCTACTTAACCACACATCCACACTTTAAGACAACACTATACTACCTCATAACCCCTTTACACTACCACCCAACCAGGTTATACAACCACACAACTGTTAAATGACATTACACAATCATGAAATACAACCACACAACACCAAAATCACGCAAATAAATCACTAAACCACACTACACAACCACTATACCACACAACACAACCACTAAACCACACTATACAACCACTAAACCACAACATATAACCACTAAAACATGCTACAGAACCACTAACCCACAGTACACAACCACTAACCCACAGTACACAACCACTAACCCACAGTACACAACCAGTAAAACCACTGAGCCACAGTAAATCAACCAGATTGTAAACCGCTACACATGCTGGTAGTCTCCAAACTAATCCAACCAGGCTGTAAACAATCAGGTTATAAATGACCTGTTTATTGCAGGTAATTAGGCATGTGTTCTGTTTGGTACGAAACTTGCCTCCCATTCTCTGAACTAGAAAGACATACTTTCCAACACAACTCGTGGATAAATCAGGGGCAATATTCACAAATGTTTTGTGTGAGCCCTTCAGTGTCTTTGTGTGTGTGTGTGTACAGCAGTGGGACCCGTGTGTACCTCAACAGTAAAATGAGCATGTTATGTAAGTCTACATATAACATGTAACAATGGATAGGTCGCTGGTAAAATGAGGTTTGGGCTAAAGGGAGGATGTTGTTTTCTCGCGACAACCGTTGACAGACGTGGTCAAAGGAGACTGCAGCATAATGTCAGAAATGATGATTTATTGCATTTACTCTGTGCCTGTGTCTGTGCCTGTGCCTGTCAGCGAACCACCATGTAGCACTGAGTGTGACTGGTAGTACAACACCCTGAAAGGCCTATTTGCTATGTAACGCACCACAACACATTTGTGGTGGTAAGAATATTAACCCAATGCAAGAGAACAGCGTCGATTGTAGAATCCACTATACTCCAACCTAATACCACTAACAACACCCTAATACCACTTTACTACACCCTAATACCCCAATACTCCACCAGAAAACCACCAGAATCCCCCTGACACTACAATACCACACCCTAAAACCATTATACTACACCCTAATACCACTATACACTCAACGCTACTATTCTACATCCTTACTCCACTACACTCCACTTTAATACCAATAAACACGCTTATACCACAATACCCCACCTTCCAACTCCACTACACAACATCTTACTATGCCAGCTATGCTCAGTAAAACCTGTTCCAGGCAACGCTGAAGCCAGAGGATTGTCTTACTCCTGTTTGGCGGTTTCCTCCCTGAATATTGCCCCAACGCCCACGTTTGGTAACCTCACCCCCCCCCCCCAACATGGTGGGTCACACGACCTTCAAACAGGATCTGGTGAGTCCCTCCCCTCTCCATCCCTCCACCTCAACCTCCCCTCTCCACCCCTCCACCTCATCCTCCCCTCTCCACCCCTCCACCTCATCCTCCCCTCTCCACCCTGCTTTACCCCTCCACCTCATCCTCATCCTCCTCTCTCCACCCCTCTCCACCTCATCCTCCCCTCTCCACCCCTCCTTACCCCTGCTCCACATCCTCCTCTCTCCACCCCTCTCCACCCCTCCACCTCATCCACATCCTCCCCTCTCCACCCCTCCACCTCATCCTCCCCTCTCTACCTCGTAAAATAACACATTTCTCTTTCTTCGTTTCACAGCTATGCTGATTGTAAACCCTGTTGTTCTTGAAAAAAAGCCTCTCTCTCTCTCTCTCTTTCTCTCCCTCTCTCTGGTTCTTTCTCTGGACCCGCCGCAGCAGCTAATCTGTCTTTAATACGGTGGGGCCGGATGTAAACAGCCCTGGACAATGTCCCTAATCTGAGCTGTCCTGACAACCCCACACTGCCAGAAGCATCACTCTGCTCAGAGCAGCGCTGTAAAAGGATCAAGGGACATTGAGAGAAAAGGGGGTCCCCGGCTTGTTGCCTCGTTTCTTGGCCGAGTTGAGACGCGCTCGATCAAAAGACCCCCCCCTAAAACAACGTTAAAGATAGACACTGCTTCCAAACCTCACGCCTCCCCCCTCCTCCCCACCCCTTCCCCTCTGCCGTTCTTCTGCTCGGCTGCTAACGAGCATCTGAAGCTCCTGTTCCTCCAGAGTGTCTTGGCAGAGACCGATCAACCCCTTTCAGGGACCACCCCCCCCACCTTTAGAATGGGGCTGTGTTGAGTCCATGATAATTGTGATTCCAAAGACAGACTGGCCTAGTTTCAATTCAGTGACTAGTGTTAGTCTGAGGATTAGACCACGCTGCTGCCCGCTGTGTAACACTGTATAGGTGCGGGTTTGTGTGTGTGTGTGTGTGTGTGTTTGTGCAGCGCTAACTATGTAGCTAGTTGGTTAGCAGCCTAGTTTCATTGACTGGCCCAGCTTTCAAGCTACCCGATAGGGCACAAACGTATGCTAGCTTTCATCTTTTTATATTAATGATCTGCTGCAGGGAGCGCACAAATATTTAGTTACATTTACAATTTGGTGAGGAAGTGTCATTGCCTTACAAACAAATCCTGGACTGTATACTGTTCCATTTTAGATTATTAAGGCAGTTTTTAGACTGAAACTTGCATTTCTCTTCATACAACCGCCATCCCGTTGTGGCAGAAGTACTTATGGCCACCCCAGTACCCTTTGAAACACGAGACGGACCAGTGCCGGGGGAACAGAGGTGATATCTGACATTAGAAGACGACCAGGATGGAAATAACAGCTGACCGACGCCCTCGATGATAGGACAGGGAGACGAGGGGGTAGGGGTCGGGGGTCAGCCACTGATTGAAACATCAAACTTTACCCTTTCTCATCCACACCAGCTATCGGGTTTGACTGCATGGACCCCGCGCTATCTGACAGAATGACGACCCGTGTGGACTCCGGACCCGTGATGACTGCATACCCTGCAGATCTGACCTGCCCTATTCCTGACCTAGTGTACACTCAGGGTGGGGGGTTGATAGCCCCTTAGCTCCACTCAGCCAAACCATTCATTACCGTGCCGGTTTGGACTGTGCCAGACTTCCAGCCCTACCCTACGCTCTCCCCACCTCTCTCTCCCTCTCGTTCTACCCCTCTCTTCCTCCTGTACCCTAACTCGTCCTCCTCACTCTCTCCCTCCGTGCCTCCTTCAGCCAAACCCGGAGAGAGCAAGCCTCTGTTCGGGAAGAACAACTGGCCACAGTTGTCCTGGGACCTCCGCGACACGGAGGAGTCCGCCACACAGGGGCTTGATGGCAGCCCGCACCAGCTCTGTTCTGCTACCGTAGATACACCAATAAAATGCCACCGACAAGGCAGGTTTTCCAGCGGTGCGGTAGCCAAGCAGTTTCCGGTGCAGCCAGGGGCTTGCCGCTTTAGGAGAGCGTAGCTTCGCTGGACAAGAACGGTGGTAAGAGGGGGGAGGCTGAGTTTGGGTTGAATATTAGATTTTTTTAGTTCCTACAGGCCCCCCCCACTGATTGTCAACATGTAACAGAAGCACATATGGGGGCTGTGAGGATCGGCACAAGCAGGGTGGAGCGACACACAGGCAGGGTGGAGCGACACAAGCAGGGTGGAGCGACACAAGCAGGGTGGAGCGACACAAGCAGGGTGGAGCGACACATGCAGGGTGGGGCGACACAAGCAGGGTGGAGCGACACAAGCAGGGTGGAGCGACACAAGCATCGTGGACCAACACAAGCAAACTGGAGCGACACAAGCAGTAGGACAAATGAACTAGCCTAGATGACTGGGCCGGTTGAAGCAGGATGGATAACGCAGGCTGGATGAAAGGGCCGGATGAAGCAGGATGAATGAACCAGCCTAGAAATCTGGGCCGGATGAAGCAGGGTTGTTTGAGATGGGGCAACAAAAGTGTGTGTTTCATAGCCCATATGAGCATTGGAGAGAGGATGAGGAGCCTGCCAGGAGAAGACAGTAAGGATGGTTTGTCAATCAATTATTTTCTGTACCCTTTCACACCCCTGGGCACGACTTCCCATAACCATAAACCAACTGTCTTTTTAGTAAAAATGTAAAGGTTGAGACTAAGTCTGCGTCTCGCATTAATCTGCAGATCATTTCACCATAAGGGACCTAGCCTCCACCACGTTTGAAGGAAACATACAGCTGTATGTCGTCAAGACAACAATAAAAATGCACATTGCGTTCCTTGAAGACATCACCAAGAGACAGCATATATAGTTAAAACAAAAGTGGTCCAAAACTGCTGATGTAAAAAGGGCTTTACAAATACATTGTATTGATTGAGATGTTTCAGAGAATTCAGAGAAGTTCATGAATTCATTGATACCGAACTGAAGACCAACAGCACTTGTGCAATCATGTGGGAAACGTGTGACTTTTACTTGGAATTTACGATAGTTTGTTTAACTTCTAAATAATCGTTACTTAAATTAAATGCTTTGATTTAAATATGTGTTTCCCTTGCCAATAAAGACACTTTGAATTATGACCCAGGGCAATGGAACAAAGATGTAACTTGCAAACTCTGTCTACAGTCGCACAGTGAGCAAATGTGTTCCTGTTCTGGCTGGGTTCAGTCTGACTTTCTCTCTCTTTCGCTCTCTCCTCCTTCCCCTCTCTGCCACCCCACTCCTGATACAAGGAGCTTCTTTGTTCCTCTTCATGTCCCTTATCTGTAACTAGCTCAACAATTTCCTCAAGGGGAAAAGAAGTGTAATTAAAAACCATTCGTCCATCAACACACCTGTCAGATTGATAGACGGCGCAGTCTTTCTCACCCTCTCCCTGTGTTTATTTCACTGTGTCTCTACCTTTCTACGACTCTCAGTTATATTTACATTTCAATTTAAGGGGCACTGTTGACGTAGTAAACATTTGCTAACATAACAAATCGGAAAAAAATGAAAGACCTAATGAAACACAACGGGGCGAGAAAACAAGTGAGACAAAGCATTCACAAGCAAAACTTCCTCGAATGTCTTACGAAAATAATCCAGATACGAGTATCAATATATTAACGACCCAGGTACGAGTATCAATATATTAACGACCCAGGTACGAGTATCAATATATTAACAACCCAGGTATGAGTATCAATATATTACCAACCCAGGTACGAGTATCAATATATTAACGACCCAGGTACGAGTATCAATATATTAACGACCCAGGTACGAGTATCAATATATTAACAACCCAGGTATGAGTATCAATATATTACCAACCCAGGTACGAGTATCAATATATTAACGACCCAGGTACGAGTATCAATATATTAACGACCCAGGTATGAGTATCAATATATTAACGACCCAGGTATGAGTATCAATATATTAACAACCCAGGTATGAGTATCAATATATTACCAACCCAGGTACGAGTATCAATATATTAACGACCCAGGTATGAGTATCTATGTTCTCCTAATCCACACATGACTCTCTATATATAACTATTTGTACAAGGGCGTGAAAAAGAGGGGTTCAATTCAACCCTCGGGGATGTAAAAAGGAAGCGCAGGCCTTAACAAAGTGCACAAGGGAGGGATATAGGAAAAAAGAGGGGGAGTGAGAGAGTAAAAGCGATGTAAAGAGAGAGAGAGAGAGAGAGCAGGTGGTGTGAACAGACTATTCTTATTGTCATCCATTACTCAGACAATGAGAGCGGTGGCCTGGTACCAGCAATATATTCATGGGTTTGTTGTCTAGAAAACGCACGCTAGACACTACACACGCGTACATAAAAACGCACGCTAGACACTACACACGCGTACATAAAAACGCACGCTAGACACTACACACGCGTACATAAAAAACACTACAATACAACACACATTCATATACTATTTTTCGGCCATTCAGCCGAGTCAGTTATTATTATTAGTGCTGATCACATCGCTGTAATGGCAGTTCCTTTTGGATCTGGTCATAGTCACACACACACATGTCACAAACACAAATCTAAATACAGAAAAGCCATATTTTCTGAATTCTAAGCACATTTGACATTGACAGCAAACAAGATCAAACATCAGTGTGTCATCTAGAAAGACATGAGGCAATTCACAGTGGAAAACCTGATGTTCATAAAAACTACATTTTGATGTGTAACTTTTGATGTGATTTTGTTGTCCCTGTTGTTAAAATATATTTTACAATCACTATGCTCATTGTTTCATATTGATCATCACTCAACCATTTGGTGAATACACTTTGTATATTTTGTATAATGTACATATTGGAAAGTGTAGAGCGCAGGCTTCTATCTGGCCGAAACTCAACACAATGTTGGCGCAATATCACTGGCCAATGAGCTACTGCCTCTGTGATTCCTGACCCTTGACCTGACCCATAATGGCCTTTTCCTAACGGAGGCAGAAGGTCCATGGCCACTATCCCATGAGCATGTCACCCTCCTACACGTCATGGATAAGACATGTTATGATAAGACATGTTATGACATCACTTGTCAGACATCGATAGATTTGCCGTGCCAAAAGATTATGCCCACACTGCCAGAAAGATGTGGCTACTCATTGTGACATGGACAAGATATCACAGGCATCATTGCTTTTTGATTGTATGAGATAAAATTTATTACACAAGACGATCATGCAATAAAAGTAGTTTTTAGTAATTGTAGAAGATCACACATTTTTCTTTTTGCATCAGTAATTTGATCGATCACACTTTTATATGTTATTTGATTATTATTTTCTGGCATTTTTAAGGGGTAGTGTACAGATTTGTTTTTCCTATTGTAAATAGTGAAATAAACAGTAACAGATTATCTTTAGCACTTCAACGACAAACAATTATGAACCACGTGTCCAACATTGTTTGGTCTTGGACTGGTCGTTACAATGACTAAACCGAGAGAACTGAACTGATGACGTAACAAATGTTCTCATTATATTTAACCAAAGACTTAGTGGTTGAATCACTGATCTTGAAATGAACAATGTTGATGAACCCAATTATCTTTGTTTTGTTTTGAATGCTAGACTTAATGAGTTACAAGTTTGATCCGTTTGGGGTGTAGTGCAAAGAATTAAAAAAAATACCAAAATACTATTGATTATAGTACCAAAGCGACCAAAAACGGTCTATATAAAAGAGTCAATCTGAGACAGCTTGACTCCGCTCAGATAGCCCCAGGCTCCATGTCTGTCACTTTAGCGAAAAAAAGCATGTGTTTGTGCAGAATCCCTAGAGTGTGTAGCAGGGTGCGTGTGTGTGTGTGTTAATGCAGTTTACTGTGTGAAAGGTTGAAGTTAAAGAACTCAGAGCGTCTTGGCTGTTGCCTCAGACTAGATAAGTATGAGTGTGTCTGGGTGTGTGCGGTTGGCTATGGATGTGTGCGTATGTTTGTGTCTATGTGCCTGGTTGTGTTTGTGTGTGTGACTCTGGGTGTGTGACTGGCTGTGGGTGTGTGTGTCTGGATGTGTGTGCGTCTGGCTGTGGGAGTGTGTGACTGGGTGTGGGAGTGTGTGGCTGGGTGTGGGGTGAGTGTGTGTTTTGTTGCCTCAAAACAGATGACTTTAGTCTGTTGTTTCTTTGCGTAACGAGAAGAGATTAAACCAAACACAGAAAAGTTTACTTTGGACTGATCTGCTGTTAGTTGGTTTATAAACCAAACCAGGGGAACAGACCTCTGCTGGAAGCTAATGCAGCCAACTGAACACACACAAGCCTAGTACATAAAGCAGCATTAACTGTAATATATTTAAATATATGTAGTATTGTCTTTTTAAACTTCCTCAGTAAAAGTTCAAATGAAAACATGAAACTGTCTTATTGTGAGTATAAGGAGAGACAGAAAAGAGAGAACATAAGGGAGAAATGGAGAGCAATAAGAGCAGTATATTCACCTGTGGGCAGGGTGGTGTATTCACCTGTGGGCAGGGTGGTGTATTTACCTGTGGACAGGGTGGTGGGCATCCTGGCAGTGGAAACGGAGAGAGGGATGAGGAGGGAGAGGCAGACTGAAAACCACACGGCCATTCCTCTCATCTCCCGAAGGCTGGGTGGAGCTAGAGTGCCCGTCGCCGACTCAGGCATCGTACCGGTGCATCATGGGTATCCAACAGAACCACGGCCTCCGTCACCATAGAGATAAATCCCAAATGCAACACTCAATGGCCTGAAAACAGAAAAATACAGTCAGTCATCGGGTCTCTCAGCCAGTTAGTAAGTTAGAAAGTCACTCAGGGACATTGTCAGACTGCCCGTTACTACATAGAGAATATGCTTCATGAAGCAGTGGTAACAAGGCTGGTAAAGTACTAAAATGCACAGAGAATAGGTTGCAGCCACTGTCGAGCCATGCATAGCCCCGGCCGGAACCCTGAACCAGACCGTCTGTTGTCACCACATCACTCCAGTAGAAAGACAAGGGGTTGACTAGAAACACACCTAATGTAAACAATCACTGTTCTCCAAAATCTCTTAAGCAATGCGATAGCCCTTTATTTTCACTGTATGTCTAGGGCTGCTTACTAAGGTACATTTTGTATCACTTAGAAATTTGGAAACGTACTCATTCAAGGGTATTTCTACAATATTCCACATTGTTGACTAACAGGGAAAACATCCAAACTATGAAGTGACAGGTGCATGCAGTAACTAAAAAACAAATTAATTTCAGATTTATTCTTAGCCACCCTTTTCCTTGATGACAGCTTTGAACGCTCTTGGCATTCACTCAACCAGATTTAGGAGGTAGTCACCTGGAATGCTAATCCAACGGTTTTGAAGAGGTTCCCACATATGCAGAGCACTAGTTGGCTGCTTTTCCTTCACTCTACTGTACAGCTCCTCCAAAAGCATCTCAATTGGGTTCATGTCAAATGATTGTGGATGACAGGTAATTTAAAGCCACACCATCCCAAGAACAACAATGGATAGTCACTAAGCACAAACCAGATGTGACGACGTACCACTGCAGGTGCGGGTTAGCTACACAGATTGAGTGTGCCATCAATTGTAAATAGATAACAGTGTTACCAGCAAAGCACCCCCACATCATCACACCTCCTCCTTCTCGCTTCACAGTGGAAACCACACGTCAAGTCCACAAACATGGAATACACCCACTCTGCACCACACAGAGACATGGCAGTTGGGACGCAAAAAAATTAAATGTCAGAGCAAAAGACAAATCTCGTAGACAATCCACAAATGAACAGAAATTACTAGGTGCTTCCAAACTTTTGGAAAAAAAACATATATAGCTCTTGAATTTAACATTTCTGTTTGTGATTAAACATTTTCACATACAGAGACAGAGACAAGGACAGAGAGACAGGGCACAGGTACATATCCACAGCAGAGACAGTGACAAGTACAGAGAGACAGGGCACAGGTACATACACAGCAGAGACAGAGACAAGGACAGAGAGACAGGACACATGTACATATCCACAGCAGAGACAAGGACGGAGGGACAGGGCACAGGTACATATCCACAGCAGAGACAAGGACAGAGAGACAGGGCACAGGTACACATCCACAGCAGAGACAGAGACAAGGATGGAGGGACAGGACACAGGTACATATCCACAGCAGAGACAAGGACAGAGAGACAGGACACAGGTACATATCCACAGCAGAGACACAAAAGGACAAGGAGAGAGAGTGAGAGACAAGATAAAGGAGTGGAGAGGAGGCAGGTTAGAGAGGATGGTTTGCAGTGAGGAAGAGATTGAGAGACCAAGATAGACACAGAAACAGAGAAAGAGAGAGATGTTGTACACTAACTGGTTTGGGTCCTGGATGCTGACTGTCTTAAAGCGTGGCTTAGGCAGATTGTAACAGACTAAACTAAATAAATCAACAACAAAAAAATCACATTCCTGTCAAGTTTTCTTCAATCAATAACCGTCGGTCTGCTGCATGATGAACGGTCAAACCGTCACACTGTTGAGCCAGTACAGACTAGATGGAACCAATAGGTCTTCGCATTGTTGAACCAGTACAGACTAGATGGAACCAATAGGTCTTCGCATTGTTGAACCAGTACAGACTAGATGGAACCAATAGGTCTTCGCATTGTTGAACCAGTACAGACTAGATGGAACCAATAGGTCTTCGCATTGTTGAACCAGTACAGACTAGATGGAACAAATAGGTCTTCGCATTGTTGAACCAGTACAGACTAGATGGAACCAATAGGTCTTTGCATTGTTGAACCAGTCCAGACTAGATGGAACCAATAGGTCTTCGCATTGTTGAACCAGTACAGACTAGATGGAACCAATAGGTCCTCGCATTGTTAAACCAGTACAGACTAGATGCACAAACAGGTCTTCACACTGTTGAGCCACTACAGACTAGATGCACAACAGATGGACAATAATCAATCTGCAATATCAGCAGTGCTGCTGGATTTACTTTGCCATTTAGAGATGAGGAGTAAGAGTTTAGAAAGAAAGGAGAGGGTGAGAAAACAGAGGTATATGTAAACAGACAGCGTGAGAGAGAGAGAGAGAGAGAGAGAGAGAGAGAGAGAGAGAGAAAGAGGGCATGCATAAACAGAAAGAAAGAGAGAGTGAACACCAGTTAACCAATCAGAAACTCTGTTAGGGTTTCCAGCTGGTTGTGAGTGTTGAACGCTTTCATCCTCAGAGTCCCCCTTAGAACTCGACCCTACACTATAATAAATGTAAAGGTTCTTGAAGAGTTCTTCTTGGCTTTCGGGGTTCCATAAAGAACACGTTCCTTGAATAAAAACGCTTTTTAATGTTGAACTTTTAACACCATTTATATTTGCAGATGTTAAACCAGAAATGACACTGAGTAGTACCTACGCATAGTTTTTTTAGAAACACATCAACTCAACAGACTGCGTTAGCCAACTCCTCTCTCTGGCCGCTCATTTCAGTTAAACCCGACGCTAAGAAGTCGGCCGCAAATGTTTCGACAAACCAGAAAGGCCTTGTGCGGAGCAGTGTAAACTGCGATAACACGCGCATATTCGAAACACACTCTCCCATATTCACAAACAACTCCCTGTTTTGGACCGCTGCCGCTCTGATTTCCTACCTGTCGCAATATTGTCAGAAACGCCTACATGCTAGTGGCCTGGCATAATCTCTAAAACCAAATTGTAAAAAAACCAACATGTGAGCGACATGGTAAAATGTAATTTTCATAATAATAATATGTTTACCGTCTATCAAAAGATTATCTGACAACAGTAATCTATGTTTCTTTCCTAATAGAAGATATTTTAATGTTCCGGTTATTGTACCTGGATTGTGCAGAAAAAAGTTCAGCACACATTTAATGCACGTAACTGATTAATGTATTCTGTCAATTAACAGAATCAATGACAAAATAGTAATCAAACAAAGATTCGATTCTCGTTGTACCGGCAACGCCCTCCCGTGATTCACGTGAAGCTTTTACCGCGATTATGTTTTTTTTCCACCTTTGATTTGTTCCATTAGGTGTCGACCTTCGGCAAACATATAAGTATTGCATCATCAAAAACACAATAACACATACCTATCTATGACTCCCGAGATGACAAATTGTATGCCTGCCACATTTTAGTTAATTGCAAAATACTTATTAGTTGCATATTAATTGGGCTGTGTAATTATTAACCAAAATATACCAGGTGTTTGCTGTCGCTCTCCCGCTTTGTGCCCGGTTCCGACAGAGGAGAGCAATTTGACGTTAAGCCGAGGTATGTTGCACTGGGCGCCCGGGGTTTAGCCACTTATTCACCGACAGACAGCCTCATATTATACGTACGTCATAAGTACACCACTGGAGCAGCATGGCGGTTGAGTTACGGTATGGCGAAGCATTGGAATTACAGTAGGCATATGGCGTGGTAGATATAGGCTATTCCCGGTAATGTAAAGTTGTCGCATAATTAGCCTCTTTTTGCCTCGTGCGTCATTCAAGAGAGAATGGCGGTTGCAATTAAGTTTATAGATGCTATTTTTGAATGTAGACTGCACAACTGTAATAAACAGAATACTTAATATACATAATTATAACAAAACAAATAGTTAAATAACCATTCTAATGTATTATAAATGTGGGTTATGTTATTGATGATCAACAGATTCCAATACAGATTATTTATTGGACACCTATGTGCCGAACGTTTTTATAGTAGGCTATTCCAAGTCCCGGTCCTATTCCCAGCAACCTGCCCACTTCTCTAACTGCTGCGGCAGTGTACAACTCGGCCGATCCGATAGCATTAAGGATTGTGTCCTGGGCGCTCCGAGAGTTACAGCCCATTGCTACGCAGTATCACATCGTACACATCGTCCATATGACGCGCCTACAGATGCGTCCACATCGGGGAACACAGACAGCCCCGCACTCCGCGACACCTGTCCGAGGTCCAGGCCGAGGGGGATCCGAAACAGAAGAGTTATGATAGCGGATAGCTTGTCTAGCGACTCTCAGCTCTCATATGCCGCTCACATACCATCTTTAAGTGGTGTTATTAGAATTTAAGTGGTGTTATTAAGATGCTGACGGTAGCGACGGTCCAACTTGTTTCTAGTTAACAAACCTGTCTTTCTGTCTGTTTTTCTAACTATGGAAGGCTAGAATCCAGGAAGTGCGGTTTGCTTTCTGCTGTTTACTGTATTCACCCAACTAGATTACTCTGTAGAAACTACAACAATAACATATATCACACTACTAATACCAATATTAGCTAATAATGAATGATAATTACGCAAATATACAATAAAAAAATAATTCTTACCCCCGGGCTGTAATCCGTATTTAATCCCGTTTAACAGAAATCCTTTATAAAGTTAATTATCATCAGAAAATTAACAAAAACGGTCCCAAATTCACACTAGATTAATCCGTCACAACGTGTTGATATCGCTATGCTCTGCAGTTGAGAAATCTATTTCCAACAAGTAAACTGCCTGCTCCTCTCATACGATGGGCAGAGTGGATCCCTCGAAACGGTCTAGTTTTCCAGCACTGTGTTCTGCTGTTGTTTCTGACCAAAAACGACAGTTGGTGACTATATCATCCAGATGACTTCATCTTCTCCTCGCTCTGGTCTTCGGTAAGGACCACGGACCGGGAAAGAATAATCAGCGCGTGCCGCTGTGCTCCGTGGAGTTGCTGTCTGCCGCCTCGACAGTCCGGGCTGAAAATGCTGTCTTGCGCGGTTTGGTTGCTTGTGAAGTACAACTCCAGACCCACGCAGCGCTGCGCCGTGTACCGGATCCTACTGGCGCGTGAAAGAAAAGCAGCTCCACTTTGTGATCCACTCTCGGTGGCGATGTGGAGCCACGAGCTGCAGGCAGTTGGAAAAAAGAGCAAAGATCAGATTTCAAGCTTCGAGTGTCGCCTGCCAGCCCGCTCGAGGCATTCAGGAGAGTAGCAAGTGGGGAATGTTTGGGGGAGAGTTAGGGAGGAAGAAGGCGCCTCCCACCATCTCTTGAAGAATATTCAACTGTCATTTATTGGACTGCCTGTCTTTCCACTGTTATCTTGCAGACTATATAATGGAAACTGAGAAATATATAATGAATACTACAATATTAACGTTTCAATAAATATAGCCCAATATTTATTGTAACTGCTGGTTGGCCACTCTATGACGTGTTTATAACATGCCTATTCACTGCCTAGCCGTCTTTGCATATACAATAGCTACCTATTACAAAATAGGTTAAAAATAATACAGCCTCTGGAAATAACGTTGCATGCTTCGGAATCGTAGTCACTTTGGATGAATTGTGATTGTCCTTACAAAATGAATAGATTAATACATTATGTATGAAAATACGGACATGGACACAAACCCATGCATAAAAGACTTAAAACAAACCCATGTCTGAACAGCTTAGCCCGTTGGTGTTCAAAACTTCACCAATTCACTGCTGTTTTGTCCCATTTAATCTAACCACAGCCTACATACCCTGCAACACCTGGTATAATAAAATACCAGCAACTCGTTTCAAGGCAGGTAAGAGATTGTTTACTGGTTTTTACACAACAGTTTACATGTATTTTCTAGAGACCTGTCTTTTAAAACCAAATACTGTTCTCTCTAAAAAAATCAGTCTTTTAAAACAGATTTACTATTATTTCCTTGAGACCAGTCCACTCAATATGATTCAATGTATTCTCTAAAACACTCAGTCATCTAAAACAGATTAAAAGCAACCCATATATTTCTTGTTTTTAGTGGCTAGTTTTTAAGTATCTGCATTGTTTCAGAGACAAGCATTTCACGAAACCATCTACTACAATGTAAATGTGACAAAACTTGAAATTATAGACCTATCAGTCTAGATTAATTGTAGCCTATAAACCAATCAGTACTCCAAAACAGATTTACTGTAGCTTATTGACCTGTCACAAAATGCCGAAAGAGCAGCTTTAAACAACGTGTGAAGTCGTGTAATCTACAAACTGTGTTTTCAGAGTGCCATTTTATGGTACCATAAACTACAGATAGCACCTTTAAATGAGTCCCTGGGTAAGGGACTAGCTGGCTGCGGTCAGGCTGAGGTGTGAGGTAGGTGCCTGGGCTGGCTATATGATGACTATCCATCTGTATTTGTCAGGAAGGTTGTCAGTCGGGTGTCATCTTAACTCTTTGGTGTGACAATCCACATTAACACGTCATAAATAATATGCAATCAAACAAGTAACCAGAATTACAACAGCATTAATTAGATAGAATTGTTTGAATGGTTAAGTGTAATATGGGTGACATTAAACTATAATTAATTTATTAAAACGGCCATCCCCGACTTCCAATCAGGTAACGTTTCCCCAGGTCCTCCTTGTATTCCCCTACTTGTGTGCTCCTTCAACATACCCAGGAAGAAAATCTAAATAAATACATTTAATTTGAAGTTGTGAATAAAAGGAGTATAGAAAGAGAGCAATGTGGTTACAAAGAAAAGTAAAAAAAAAAGAAACACGACTGAACCATAATAGGCCAGTTTAAGGTTAAAGATCCTTCTAACTATAGGGCCTGGATCAGCAGGAGGCGGAACGTGGTATTGGAGGGACAGAGAGGAGGTCAGAGAGAGGAGGTGGGGTCAAAGGGAGGGTTGGGTGTAGGGTCACACTTATGGTGAGAATGGTCAAAGAGACAAGCGGTTAATTATTGCTCTTTTGATTGTTCTGTTGACCATTGTTTTGTATTAATCTCCATCTGTGTTTCTCCTCACTCCTCTATCTGTTATCCTCCTCTCCTTCCCCTATCTCTGTTTTCCTCCTCTCTCCTCTAACTCTGTTTTCTTCCTCTCTCTGTTTTCCTCCTCTCTCTTCTAACTCTGTTTTATCCTTCCTCTCCCATCTCTCTTTCTCCCTCCACTCCACTCCCACATATCTCTATTATTTCCTCTTCCTCATCTCTCCTTTCCCCCCTCTCCCTTTTCCCTCTCTTCCTGCATATATCCGTCCCTGTATCATTCTATGTATCCTCTCTCTGTTTTCTGGTCCTTCTTGTGTGTGTGTCTCTCTCACTGTCTTTCTCCTCTCTCCTCTAACTCTGTTTTCTGGTCCTTCTTGTGTGTGTCTCTCACTGTCTTTCTCCTGTCTCCTCCCTGTTTCCCCTGTCTGTTTACTAGACCAGACAGACCAGGGTCAAAATACTTTTAAATACATATTTGTTTTTAGTCTTTAAAAATACAAGTTGTTTCTTGAAGACCGATGTGGTCAGCAGTGCAGAACACGGCACAAGTTTTCCGAGCGGCTCAGTAAATGACTGCCTGGTGATGTCTCAAAAAGCCATGGACTAAAAGCCACTAAGTAATCATTAACACCAGACATTATTCTCCTTGGGCTTTGAAGATTGACGCCACGCTATGACAGGGACACAGCGCTAAACTGCACTGTGGGTTGGTCTGAAATGTAGTCACACACCCTCACACACACACAGTGTTAGACTGGGCTGCTTTGGTCTGCTTTCTGTCTCTGTGGGGTTCCAACTATACTGCTGATGGGGTTGTTTACTCTCCCCTGGGAGCATAATGACTACTGAGAGAAAGGAGAGAGGGGTGAGAAAGGAGTAAGAGAGGAGACTGAGGGGAGAGAAAGGAGAAAGATACATGAGAAAGATCAAGGAAGTAGAGGCAGGCAAGAAAAAGATAGGTAGGGGGAGACAGAGAGAGAGAGAGAAAGGGAGCAGAATGAGGGGAGAGACTGTGCTATAGATAGGGAATTGAGTAAAGCAATAGAGGGCCCAACCAGGCCTATTACTCTCTATGAAAAAAGATGTGTTTGGGAGGAGATGCGAGTAGCTTACCAGAGACAGGCAAGTCATCTTTCCGAACAGCTGGACACTTTTCTACCAACAAGGAGGAGACAAGAGGAGGATGTGGGGAGTTGGTGGGATCAAACACTGCCAGCTGGACTCTACTCCTGGTGGGGTAAAGAACAACAACACACTGAAGTACTAGACTCTACTGGATCCACCCTGAATATCTGTACCATAATACCATAATAAAGTACTATAATGTTTCCAACAATTATATTAACGTTAAAGCGAGGTTTGCCTTTGACGATCTCTCACCATACTATGGCCCTTACATAGTCAACGATTTTCTTTTAGTCATATATTCTGTCACTGTGCAGTTTAAGGTAAGGTACTTCATAAATGTTTGATTCAAATTCTTTGTGGGTCTTTGGAAATATGATTGAACTACAGTAGGGAGAACAAGTATTTAATACACTGCCGATTTTGACTTTGTTTTCATACTTACAAAGCAAAAATCCAGAAAATCACGTTGTATGATTTTTAAGTAATTAATTTGCATTTTATTGCATGACATAAGTATTTGATACATCAGAAAAGCAGAACTTAATATTTGGTACAAATGGCTGGCTGGGCTACTCCAGGACCTTGAGATGCTTCTTACGGAGCCACTCCTTAGTTACCCTGGCTGTGTGTTTCATTGTCGTGCTGGAAGACCCAGCCACGACCCATCTTCAATGCTCTTACTGAGGGAAGGAGGTTGTTGGCCAAGATCTCGCGATACATGACCCCATCCATCCTCCCCTCAATGCGGTGCAGTCGTCCTGTCCCCTTTGCAGAAAAGCATCCCCAAAGAATGATGTTTCCACCTCCATGCTTCACGTTTGGGATAGTGTTCTTGGGGTGGTACTCATCCTTCTTCTTCCTTCAAACACGGCGAATGGAGTTTAGACCAAAAAGCTAAATTTTTGTCTCATCAGACCACATGACCTTCTCCCATTCCTCCTCTGGATCATCCAGATGGTCTTTGGCAAACTTTCTTCAGATGGGCCAGGACATGCGCTGGCTTGAGCAGGGGGACCTTGCGTGCGCTACAGGACTTTAATCCATGACGGCGTAGTGTGTTACTAATGGTTTTCTTTGAGACTGTGGTCCCAGCTCTCTTCAGGTCATTGACCAGGTCCTGCCATGTAGATTCTGGGCTGATCCCTCACCTTCCTCATGATCATTTATGCCCCACGAGGTGAGATCTTGTATGGAGCCCCAGACCGAGGGTGATTGACCGTCATCTTGAACTTTTTCAATTTTCTAATAATTGCGCCAACAGTTGTTGCCTTCTCACCAAGCTGTTTGCCTATTGTCCTGTAGCCCATCCTAGCCTTGTGCAGGTCTACAATTTTATCCCTGATGTCCTTACACAGCTCTCTGGTCTTGGCCATTGTGGAGAGGTTGGAGTCTGTTTGACTGAGTGTGTGGACAAGTGTCTTTTCTACAGGTAACAAGTTCAAACAGGTGCAGTTAATACAGGTAATGAGTGGAGAACAGGAGGGCTTCTTAAAGAAAACTTAACAGGTTTGTGAGAGCCGGAAGTCTTACTGGTTGGTAGGTGATCAAATACTTATGTCATGCAATAAAATGCTAATTAATTACTCAAAAATCATACACTGTGATTTTCTGTATTTTAGATTTTAGAATTTAGATTCCGTCTCTCATAGTTGCAGTGCACCTATGATAGAAATTACAGACCTCTACATGCTTTGTAAGTAGGAAAACCAGCAAAATCATCAGTGTATCAAATACTTGTTCTCTCTACTGTATATGTTGAAAATGGTAAACCTTTTGGTTGGAGGATAGTGCAGCTCGGCTTCCACATAATATTGTGGGAATTGTAAATATAGTGAGTCTTCTCTCAGGAGCCAAACCTGTTCGTGGCCACCTATCACCATAGCAAAGCCATGCTTAAGGAGTCCATACATTGTCAGGGACTTGTTTCATCTGGGTCCTCGGCAAGGGAGAATTCCAAATATCTTTCCAGTGTGTCAAATAGTTCTCTTTTTCTTTTTCTCATTATTGGTTTGTGAACAATACCCCACAACCAGCTGGCCAAGGAGGCTCTTACTCTCTTGAAATAAAATCAAACAGTGATAAACTCTTGTCTCTGTCAGATAAAGTAACGCATTGTGTAATTTACAGCGGCAGGATTTGTGACCTGTTGCCATGCAAAAAAAGGAAACCAGGGAGCACAAACAACATTCTTAACAAAACCAATATTTATCTTCAGGGGGCACGGGTCGTTACGGGTCGTTTGGGTCATTACGGGTCTTTACGGGTCGTTTGGGTCTGTGTACATGTGGAGTGGTAGCGGATAAGTAATAAACGCTTGCTGCAGCAGCGTGTGATGAGTTTGTGTGTGTTGGTGTGTGTGGATGTGAA
>JACXGK010001868.1:0-62370 GCA_016801125.1 Novumbra hubbsi
CCGGTGTTACCCCGAGGATGAACCCGGTGTTACCCCGAGGATGAAGCCGGTGTTACCCCGAGGATGAAGCCGGTGTTACCCCGAGGATGAAGCCGGTGTTACCCCGAGGATGAAGCCGGTGTTACCCTTAGGATGAACCCGGTTTTACCCCGAGGATGAAGCCGGTGTTACCCCGAGGATGTGTGTGGTGCCGAGGGAGGGCTTCTGCATACTGACCTGTGTGTGTGGAACAGAGGAAGGGCTTGGGCATACTGACCTGTGTGTGTGGTGCCGAGGGAGGGCTTCTGCATACTGACCTGTGTGTGTGGAACAGAGGAAGGGCTTGGGCATACTGACCTGTGTGTGTGGTGCCGAGGGAGGGCTTGTGCATACTGACCTGTGTGTGTGGAACAGAGAAAGGTCTTGGGCATTCTGACCTGTGTGTGTGGTGCAAGGGCGTGGGGGCCTGTGCGTACCGACCTGTGTGTGTGTGGAACCGAGGGAGGGCTTGTGCATACCGACCTGTGTGTGTGACGCCAGGGGAGGGCTTGTTGTTCTCTGCAGGGGCAGGGACCTCCAGGCCAGGCTGATTTGGAGACACCAGCTGCAGCTCACTTACATCAGCGCCAGAGTTCTGCACTCCCTCCTGCACCTACAGCACAGTCAGCAGCATTTAGTCTGACTGTCATACATACAGCTGGCTACCAGACACACACACACATATCAAAGGAATAGGGTAGCACAACATCATAAAGACAAACATATTAACAGAAGATGTTCTGGTCGATTATTAAAATAGGATATGTAGGAGAGTAGCCAGAACTTGTGTCAGACCATTTGCTTCTGTCATTTCTTTTTAACACACTAAGGTTCAATTGAGAACAGACTGACACATCAATGACAGGAAAACAAGGAAGTGTACTGTAATTTGCTTTATGGGGGAGTTAGTCAGTCAGTTGTCTGACCCTTAGTGAACCTTTCTACCTCGGAGGCCGTCTGCTCTGTGTGTGAGAAGTTGGCCAACGACAGTGCCAGGCCAGTGGAGGGTATTTGTATTTTCTCCAGTAGCCGTAGTCTAGAGGATATGAAGGAAATGTTCCCTGATCCCAGTTAGAAGCTAGCTTACAGAGGAATGTCTGGATGGACAGACAAGACATATAGACAAACACATTTACCTCAGAGTTGTTGGATGAGCAGGAGCTGGATCTTTTTGGACATAGTTTAGGTCTGGAAAACAAAAAAAGAGCCACAACATTTCAGTTGTGCATTTCTGAACTGTTTAACATATCTTTCAAAACCATTAGCATTCTTTCTTTTATGCATGTCATTTTCTTTGGTGACTTTTGGCAACATTGATTTTACATGATACACAGCCAATTTATTACAACATTCTTAATCATCCCTAAGGTCTATAATGTTTTTCAGAAAGTCCTACTGACTTGGTTGTCATCCTCAGCTACAGTATCTCCCCATGTTAATTGTGAATGAAGCAATACCACATTACAACATAGAATTTGCAATATTGCTGTGTGTTTTTTGGTTTATAGCGTTTCCCCCAAAAATGTATAAATAGGATATTCATAATTTAGAAGGGACTGTAATCCCCTATGTTTATGTAATCACAAATATCACAACTTGGATTTCCCTGCTGTTGACGATACAGGGATTATATCCCTTATTTGTCTTGGTAACCTGCTTTAAAGTCAAAATCCCACACACCTTTTATCCTACAGCCCGTCCTCTCTTTCTCCACTTCCAACTTAAAGTAGATAATAACTTTGATGGCCTGGGGAGAATTATAAATACCATAGGGGATTTATACTTTGAGGGGGCCTTTGAACAACTGAGGGGAAACGACAACCTTACTAGAAATAACTTTATTAGATATCTTCAGAAAAGATACCATGTGATGAAACAAACCCCTTTATAATAAACCTGGACCAAGTATCTTTGATGGGTGTGTCAAATGCTGTGAGCCTACTGTTTAACAAACGTGCATTGTGTCTGTATGAGTCCACCATCCACAAACGCTAGGCTAGGAAACATTAGAGGAAGCTGAAATACCTGGGAGACTAGGAGGACTTTCATACCAATCGATGCTACATCGTCTTACAACCCCCCAGTGCAACAAATGTCACTCAGACACACTGCCCAACAGCTTGGCCCTTTATGTGTACAGAAATAACACCTGGTCGAAAATCTTTAGGATACTCTAATGGACAGACGGCCAAAGGCATGGCAAATATTTTTCTTGCATTCTGATTTTGGCAGGTTTTTTTGCACGGTAACCAAGTTTATGGTTGTCATGTTATATTTCTATATTTTTTGTTAGAAAGGGGTGCATGGATGCTTAATTCAATAATAAAATATTACATTTCCATTCTCTGAGACATTGAAGTTGCAAATATAATATGTTTTACTATGCAATACCTTCCTAACTAGAAACTGGAACAGATTTCTAGTTAGAAATCTTTCTCCAAATAAAAGCCTAGCAAGCTTATTCACTACATTTTAACAGCCCAAAACTTGCCTAAATTTTCTCTTTTAAGGACAGCTACAGTAGTTAAACCCATGTAATGCCATAAATGACTCAACCTGGGGAGGCCTCTCTATAAAGGCATGATTAAACATGGCATACCCATAATTGAGGACTTACCCATGCACAGAAACATTCCCACCGAATAGTATCAAAATAACAGTGGAAATGTTGTCATGAGAGATGATTCTGTTGGAATTCACATGTGTCCATTTCTTTGTACAATTAAAACTATGGCGTCAGGATGGAACAAATCTGTAACTTTTCTCAAATGTATATGGGTTTCCTGTAACCATGCAGTTCTAATCAAGTTGGCAATGCCCTCCTAGGCTACCTAATGTTTTATGCATGGATTGTTGTTCCTGGTAATTAGACCTGAATTTTATTAGAAGTGTGTTTTCAATTTCCTTTTCATTATAAGCAAAAGGAACTACACCAATGGGGTTTATTGTGCTCAACATTCACACACAGATCTCTGAGAATAAGCAATAACAGATTTGTACTGAATAAAATCTATTATACAGAGATGTGTAGTAAAGCAGTACAAGTATTTTCACTTGAAAATAGCAGCGTAGTCTTAAAAGATTGAACATTTCACAAAAACATTGTTTTTGTGTTTTGCTTGACACAACTCAAAGGAATTTATAGTAAACACCTTTATCTTAATGGGAATTTGCTAGCTCCAGGAGGGATCCACAAACTCCAATCAGGCCAGTGGATAAACAGCTATTTAGTCATCAGGCATGGATGATACTGCAGCCTGTTGGAACTGACACTAGCGGAGCAACTTGTAAATTACACCTTTTGATGTGTTCTTGTTCCATTAAACCACCACAAAGGCATTTCCACGGAACAGTGGCTCACACAACAGCAGCAGCCTTTTGTATGGAGGGGTATTATTGGTTCATGGGAATCGATGCCAGGTGCTACACCTTCAACAGCACTCTTTCTCTCGGCCTATAGTGAAGAGAGTGAAGTATATCAAAGCAGTTACAGCCTACCGCTGCTATTCACTGGGTCAAATCAGGGACCTACCAGGCCCTTTCAGCTGAGTCAACAGTCAGCCCATCTGCAGCAGCAAGACACTGAGTGGAGGAGGACCGACTGGCAGACGTTCCCATTCAAAGCTCCCATCTCATTCACAGGAAAAACCTTTGTCAATCTGGTCAACATCAAAGAACCAGCAATTGTACCACCTTAAAGCAAAAGCAGTTCTAGTTCCAGTGACAAGAAAATGAAGACCCGAGACAGTCATAAAAGCACTAACATGCTTTAAGGACAGTCTCTACAACGGTCATTATGAAAAGCCAAAAGGTTCTGGCAAAATACCCTCTGCGTATCAAACCTCTTTTTAGTACAACACGAGTGTAACAAAGGGAGGCTTCAACTCTCTCTAGGGAGCGGGAGTCTTTCACATACCTGAATATGATGCATAGAGCGCTGGTGAGCACCATGGCAAAGAAGGCTGCCCCACTCATGGCAGCCAGCAGAGAATCCACCTGGCTGGCCCCGGCAGGTGTGAAGGCGTGCCGGGGGTAATCTTCGCCCAGCTCTGTCAGGTTGTGGTAGTGGAAGAGCAAGGCAAAGCCGCGACCCCAGTGGGTGGTGGTGATCAGCTCCATGATGACCTCCACCATCTCCTGCCTAGAGCCAAACACCAGTTGACTGCTGGAGGGCCGGTTGGAGCCGCAAAAGCGCGAGGCGAAGGTGAGCAGGTCAGAGATGTAGAGGACGTCGTGGGGGCAGGCGTCCGCCACTGACTGCTGGGTCCCCGGGCTGACCGACTCGGTGTCCGGGGGAAGCGAAGGGGTCAGGGCGGTGGCCTCAGCTAGAACTACAGCCAGGCCTGGGTCTGGGGCCGATGCCCTTGGGTTAAGGTCGAGGTTGCCTCGGAGGACAGGAGTGGTGACAGATTTAGCGGACCTCCCAGCCGGTGCAGAGGACCCTGGCAGGAGCTGGTATGAGGTGGCATCGGAGGTAGACCTCTTAGCAGAGTTTGAGACTTTGGCAACCTCTGTCTTGGTAGACCGCCCTTGCACCAGGACCGGCTTGACCTCGTCATCTTGGGAAGACTGGGGGCCCTTCACAGAGCCCCCATGGGCTGGAGGATGGGTGGTGTCTTCATTCATGACAGGACTCCCTGGGGGGACCGTCGCCCAGGCGACCGCATCAGCCCTGTCCTCCATGTCAGAGGCGGCAGAGTAGTGGGTGGTAGGTTCCTGGCTCTCAAACACGTCAAAGTCAAAGATCTCCAGAGTGAGCTGGTGGCCAACAGGCACAAAAAACTGCCAGACACAGTGGGTCCCTGAGGAGTAGTTATATGGAAAACCCGGAGACAGGATGAGGCCTTGGACATCAACCACATCCACCTTCGCTCCACAGTCAAAGTAGACCTGCAATCCAAGCATAAGTATTGGTGAGAGCGGCATGATCCTACCCCGCAAAAAGTATTAAATGGTTGATACAGAAATTTACGACAAATTATGACATTTTGTGGGGGTTTTTTGGTTCCCACAGCGAACAAGATGTCAGTCTTTTAAACAAATAACACAGTTGAGCGATGTTACCATAGTCAACCCTCCTGCCCCGCCAGCAAGCATATCAAAGCGATGGCGGAACCTTGCCTGCCTCTGCTAGGGTAACCCTGGGGAGTGTATTTCTTCAAAGACACTAAGCTGGCTGTAATGTTTCCCAGGTGTGTGCGGTGGATGGTGCTGTGTGTGGTGGACAGTGGAGGGGAAACCTTGGTCTGTGAAAACAGAGACAGATGTGTTCCTGGGGCCACTGGCCCAGCAGCTCAGGTCCAGACCTTTGTTGGGGGGGCTGATGTGTTTACGAGTTTTCCTCTGAGCCCATGTTCAGGTTTTGGACGGTGGGAACCAGCCTGCCCCATCGACAGGTAACAAACCCGCCAATGCCCCAGTACTTCAGCTGGGCAGGCCAGCAACATAATTAAAATACACTTGAGACACTTGGTGTGCACACGTGTGTGTGTGTGTGTGTGTGCTTGTGTGAAGTCAATCCCAAGGATAGTAAAACAAGGAAAATTCCTCAGGCGGATGGCATTACACCGGTCCACTTAAAAAACTAACATATTTTTGTCTTAGTGGTTAGAAATTGGTTTAGGGTGGGAATTGGTTCAGATTAGGCTAAAGGAAGATTTGATGACTTTTTCGAATCCCCACTGCAAGTGTACATTGATATGCGCATGTTTAAAAGGAGCACTCCACACACACACACACACACACACAGCTCCACTGCGGTTGACCAACACCACACAGACGCTTTGATTGCTGCTACATGGCCCATATCATCTCTCTCCACATGTTTGCATTTATCAAAAGCATTCCTCAGACAGTTTATTTTAAGTAGCCATATCTAGATGTACTTTTCAATCACGTCTGTATGAAATGGGGCTGCTGCTGTCTCCTTTGACCATCATGGCCTCTATGCTGCTGATACAGCTGGCAGCCTCATAGCAGGGGCAGAATGTCCCTTACAGAGACAGGAGGACTCAGAATGTCCCTTACAGAGAGAGGAGGACTCAGAATGTCCCTTACAGAGAGAGGAGGACTCAGAATGTCCAATACAGAGAGAGGAGGACTCAGAATGTCCCTTACAGAGAGAGGAGGACTCAGAATGTCCCTTACAGAGAGAGAAGGGCACATGAATCTACAGAATATATTCAAGAAATGAGTAGTTGACATCCCACAGTGATTTCTTTTTTACTCAAATGGGTTCAAAACACAAATAACCTATTTTGTGAAAACTACTGAATTGGTAAGAAACTTTTGACGTGATCAATCAACTTTTTGGCCCCTCTAGATGTTGCGGAATGTTTGTTTTAACCCCAAACCATCGCCCTCACAAGATTCCATACAAATAATGATCTGCAAGTTGTTGTAAATTAATTACAAATATAAGCTGCTTTAGGCAAATTAGACATACAGGGAAATATGCATTTAAGGTCAGGAGACGGTGCTGGTGCATTATTTCTAAGTGTACCACCCAAATATGTTGCATATGTTCAATTGCCAACACACTCTGACCATATGAGGCTGGGTAGCATTTTGCCCGGTACTCAGGTAGGCTAGGTATCCTCAGGTATCCCTCCAGGGATATGCTTCTCCAGATCAACCCTTTGACCTACCGCCAAACCGTTCATGCTGGATGATGTTGCAGGCAGCATAACGTTCACCACGACATCTCCAGACTTTTCACGTCTGTCACATTTTCTCAGTGTGAACCTGCTCTGCTCTGGGAATAGAATGGAGCACCAATGGCGTATCTGCTGGGCTGCGAACACAGGTCCCACGAGAGGATGCCGGGCCCTCATGGAGTCTGTTTCTGACAGTTTGGTCAGCCAGTAGCCCGCTGGAGGTCATTTTGTAGAGCTCTGGCAGTGCTTATCCTTTTCTTCCTCGCACAAAGAAGCAGATAGCGCTTCTGCTGCTGTGTTGATGCCCTTCTACAGCACTGTTCAAATCTCCTCATGTGATGGCCCATCTCCTGGCAAACCTTGTTGCAACGGCACGTATGGACGTGTCATCCTGGAGGAGCTGGACTACCTTAGCAACCTGAATGGGTTGCAGGTACCGCCTCATGCTACCAGTAGTGACAAGGACACTAGCAGACCAACAAACTATAGAAGAATCCAGTGTAGTGCAGTGTTTATTGAATTGCCTTGTTTAGCTAACTTTGTTTGCATATATATGGTTATAATGTGTTAATATAATCCACAGACATGGACCTTAAAACAAACAGAATCACCTTTAATCCATATGTAAATGCACTTACACCCATTGCTCATGCTATACAGCATAGGGACAGAATACACAACATTTATGCCAATGCAGTATTGTATATTTCATTTCAGATTCAGTGTTGTACCACCCCGTTTCCAACAAAGTTGCAATGATCAAATCATTTCAACCCTATGTTTGTTCAAAGAAAATATACAAGAATATCAACAGACAACATATCCAATGTTGAAACTGAGACATTTAATGGTGTCTTGAAAAACAGAATGCCCACTTTGAATTTGATGTCAGCAACACAAAAAGTTGTGATGGGTGATCACCTCCTTGGTTTGGGCCGTTTTCTGAAGTCAACCACCATCTCCACTGTCTGTATTGAAGGTTATCTTGACTTTACCAGGGCATAAGCAATTCAGAAATACTCAAGAGTACATTTCCTCATATTCATCAGGGATGAGACCAAGCAGTGGGGCATTTCTGGAGGCAAAGCTTTGTATGTTGTCTTTAGAGTAGGACGAGTCCATGCATCCTTGTGGCGTTCCAGTGCTTAGGGACAAACAGCCTGAAATGTGCTTTTCCATCTTTACGTGTTGTTTCCTGCTGGTCACGATGTCAGTGATCAGTTAGAGAGCTTGTCTTGTTGAACTTGATGACTGGTAGACTAACATGACGGCATTGAATGCAATGCTGAAGCCCACAAACACTATCCTTGTATACGTCTTTGTGTTTTCAGGGATGCAGTGGATAGTGCTGGCCATTACGTCTGTTGTCTCAGTAGGCAAACTGCAGCTGGTTGTGGAAAGAATAAGCAATGTTTGAGATAGGACTTGGTGCCCAAATGTTTGAGATAGGACTAGGTGCCCAAATGTTTTTCTGATGACCGAGTTGAGTGGCACAGGTCTACAGGAGACCTTGTGCTCTTTTCTTGTACTGAAACTGAATGATTTGACCTTGCGACCCCAATATGGCCAGTTGTGACATTTTCCTATGGCACATGGACTACTATATCTGGTTCTCAAGATGCACTAAAAACCGGGTTTTTCAAAATGTATATATTTTAAGTCACATGGGAGAAATACAATCCAAAACGGGGTTAAACATTTGAAATGATTACTAAAATGTACTAAATATATATACACCAAAAATTATATTTTGAAAATATGCTTGAAAAAACAAATAACTCAAATTACTGATCAAACTATAATATTTTTACCAATTACATCAAATTTCATCTGATTGATAAATGCATTAGTGAACAGTAGTTCTGAATAAGGCTGCCAGTTTAAACTTCCCTCCCTCCCATAGTGTTTCAAAACATCACACTTGTGTAATTTGGGGGAACAACCGTGTCTTATTTAGCATATTTTTTATTGCTACAGCATATTTTCTCAGACTATTAGCGCTGATCATGGGAAAACATGTACCTTTATTATATGCTTGGAAAAGAGCTAAGCAGCTTATGATTAAAAGTCAGTCGTTGTTTTTTTCGGTTTGTAGAAAATACTGTTAACATAACAGCTTTTATTGAAGAACTTTGAGCTAACCTTAACAGTCAAAATCAAATAATAAACCCCAATCTTTGCTGAGATAAACACAATTTGATGTTACAGAGATAAATTACACATTTCAAAACGTAGTCGGTACTTTAAAACCAAAACTAGTTGGAAGATTGTTATATAATGGTCTTTTCTTTCTCAGAATGTTCTTCAGCATGAAATTACATCCCAGTAAGGTACAAATGACAAAATGGCTGGGACCTCGTATGAACTATTGTTGTAAATACCACAACACATAATTATGTGGATGACATTTGAACTGGTCAGGTTGCAGAGAATAAGGCGATTATCCGTCTTGCTTGACATTGTTGTGCATTAGTGTTGTTGCGCAAAACCCTACAGAACGAAAGAACAGGATGTTTCTGCGACCACATCCACTATTCTCTCGCCATGCTCTTTGTATTAACAGTTCATAGGGTACACATACTGTATCCCCCCCTCCCATCAGAGAGAGACAACCGTGTCGGGGTGGGAGGGACAGGGCCCTGACTGCGGCAGGATTGGTCTGGCTATCTGGAGATCCGCCCTCACCATGATTTGATGTACATGGTAGACTACACATGAATGGTCTCAGAGTGCCACAGTGTATAATGGAAATGGTACATTCTTATAATACAAAACATCCCTGTTTTGTTACATCACAAACACAGGCCTCGCCCCTCCATTGGAAGTGTCAGCCAGGGCAGTCATTATTTCAGGATTCTCATGGGATACAAAGGGCCCCAGTACCATTTGGTTGCACCACACTTCCTAGTGGGAAGGGAGATAACATTTTAATGAAGGCATGCTATTAAGTAGGAGTAGGCAGAAAGTTTACATAAGACCCTGCTGGTTGGGCCTCACGCTCTAGATGTGCCACCGTCCCTGTACAAAGTAGAGCAACCCAGCGAATCCCTGTGTGACATGACTTGTGCGATGGAATGTTAAATTAAACAGTAATCGTTTTTACGTTGGCCATAACAATAATATTTGTAAGGAACTACAACACATTGCAGAGCCTTGTAAAATTATGTAAAGTGACAGTTTTCCTGGTTGGAATAGAAACATGTTTAGTCAAAACAAAACAACCCTAACAACAGAAAAGCTCACAGACGAATCTTCTACGGTCTAATTGGACCATAGCAACAAGTCAGTGTACACAAACACACTCGTATGACGAAACCCACAGCTAAAACCCTGCAACACACAGACACTCGCCTTCCAATAGCGCTTGCTTCCACACACTTATTATTTTCCCTCAGTCCCTCCACGCACACACACACACACACACAGAAACAGCCTCTGACTGGCTCATAAACAGCCAGACGGGCCCCTCAGAAGGGGGCGGGGATCCTTCCCGGCACTATTTAATGGAGTAGAAAAGTGACACTGCTCCACAGGCTAACGCTGCAGCCGTGCCGGCCCCCAGATGAGGTGTGTAGCCAGGGGCTCAGCGGTGCCCCTGCGTCTCTGTCTGTGGCCAACAATTTAGCCACTATTGCAGGTCAGGCCCGACACCACCAGAAATGCTCAGTACAGACTTTATGCCGATTTCTACAACGGTAAATATGTATCGCCACATAATAGAAGCTATAACTCGGCGCTGATACACACAATGCAAATGACAACTGGTATGGTGTGGGCCCGTGTGTACGAGAGATAAGTGAGTGTGTGTAGGCACATATGTACAAGGTTATTCCATGCCTTCAGGATAACTGAGTGCAAGTTAAGCAACAACCGATTAGCTTTTTGAACTGAAGTTGCCCCTACTGACCTCTGAGTCCTCATGCTCTAATCACTGGCCTTTACAAATCAGCACCAATACTACGTTGTTCTTTGGTCATCAATTTCAGGGGGGACATATTGTATATATATATATATCCCTGTTCTGACTGAGAGGGTGGAATGTTCACCACTTTGGTGCAACTGTGGTCATATGTGATATGTGGCTGCCTCACTGGATGGGTGGAGGTTGTTGTAACAGTCATTAACTGAGTATGGCTAGACTAGGAGGTAAAGGATGTGGGTGAGATGCAGTCAGTCAGTCAGTCAGTCTGTCAGTGTTGTCTGTCTCCACGGTGGTTCCGACCAATTTGAAGAAATCATTTCCAGATTAGGAATGTGGCCCAGGCAGCGAATAGATGCATCCTAAGTAATGAATCTCTCAGCAGCTGAGCGAGTACCCCCACCATTCACGATGACAACAACACACACACAGCCAGACCAGCTAGCAGGCTACCCTCTCTTTCTCTTGGTTAAAGTAACAGTACAGGCTATTTATCATTATCCCAACCGTTACAGTGTGTTTACAGTAAGAACTACTCCCTTTGCAACCTTTAAATATTTAACTGGTTGATGAATTCCTCTGTTGTATTTTGGGCTATCGCAGATGCTCCATTTGATAAACATTACAATAAAGAATGAAATAAAAAGACAAAGTAATATATCCATGTCAAACATGATCTCATATGTTCACATGTTCCGGGGTGGATTTATCAAAGTTAAACACTTCCTTTTTGGGGGTGGATGCAATGAATTCCAAGCTTGTTTACGCTGTTCCAAAAATGAACTTAATACAAAAGAGGACGAGAGGACAAAGCCATCATTTAGAGTGCCCCCTCAGGCAGATAATTGCAAAGATAGTGAGCACCCTATGCACACAGAAACTAAAGCTGGGGACGCTGGCAATTCAATATACCAAGAGCTTTTGTTGTTCAGTTCTAAGAATTCTGCAGCTCACCCTCACACAGTCCCAGTGGATGGGGATGAGTCATGACAGTTCATAGCTTTATTTATTCTCCTTCCTAGTGATGTACTCTGTGGTCATCATGTTCTTCCAAAATAACTGAATGTAGAAATATGCAACAACACATGTGAACCTCTATGTAATGACAATTTCCTGTATGGAACCATAACTTGGTTTTGGCTGGGATCATTTTATTTGCCTATACATGAATGTTAGTTTTTCAAAAACAATGTGTAATAGTCATGCCTGCATAATCATAAAACATTGCATATAATGAATTTACCTGGTCATAAAAACGATCTGAAATTCCTAATAAAATCAGGTTCCTTATTATGATCATCTGTCTTTGTCATACCAATTTATGTATGTATTTAAGCTCTATAAATGTCAGCCAGTGTAGAGCAACTAGTCTCATATCAGGCATTCCAGTCAATTATGTCATGGCTTTTACAAATGGCTCTCAAAGCTTGTTTATCCACTCACAGCTGTCCCACAGTGGTGGTGATGAAGATGCTGATGAAGCAATAAAGGCCAAGTAGATAGAAGTAGATTTTATATATCTCTTGTTTCCATGTTGTACAGCCTTGTAAAGACAGGGAGTGAAGTGAATAGGGGACATATTTGGTATGGAGTATAGTATCAGTATCCTTTTTTAGTGTTATGGTATCCAATAAGGTTTCAGACTTAATGGATACTAATGCAGTATACTTTAACTTCAGTGGTTTGCTAATTCTGGGACTCTTTTGACTTCTACTGAAACAGTTATTGATAACTTAAAAGGTGTTTGTTCTGATCAAGAATGTCTTTGGGATACATGCAGACATTTCTTTTTAAATGAATCCAGGTGAGATTACAGTATATGGGCATTATAGAAACATTGTTTCAGTTGCATATCATTACAATATTTCAGATTTCGATTTTGAACTTAGTAAAGGTTCTTTGAGATATAGATACAGTCAAGTGTGTAAGGGCGTGGTGCCTGCCATGTATCCCGGCAACCTGTAATTATACAATCCTTATGTACTATGCATTATGCTGACTTTCCAAAACAATACAAAAGACTTTCAACGTGGCAGCCAATGGCAATCTATGTTATGACCGATGATTTCCAAACTCAGAGACCTTTGCTGTATGTTCAGTCTCCAATTTCTGTTTATTTAGCCAAAGGTTTGGGTCCTACCACATTAATAGATCATCGGTTTACATTTTGTCATCTGTAAATACGGAACAGGCCTGGCTCCATGTTTTTATTATTGTCAGATATATATTGTTTTTACTGTATTTATATTGTCAAAATGTGAGTCAGTGTTTCCCAAACTAAGCATTAGGACCCAATTTGTGGTCGTTTGAGTTCAAAATGGGGACAAAGGAAGGAATAGTAAAACCAATGCGTTAGATAAATACAACCAGAGATATGGGAGTAAGCCCTGGTAGCCGCGGAATGCAGTTTTAATAAGCAGAGCAGTTTCGGGTTTCTACAAACTTCCTAACTATAAAATATAACTCCAATACATGATAGATAAGACCCCCAAAGTTTCCTTCAGAAGTCCTTAGAAGATAGAGGACACAATGACTCAGTCACTGCTGGAGTAACAACGTGTTCTATTCTACACCAAACCCCTCGACGATCTTCCTGCATGCTTTCCTGAACTTCCCAAACCTTGCATATCAAAACAATGTTTTTAGATTGAAATATGATATGTACAAATCATAAAAATCCACAATTGTGACAGAATGTCATAGCTCCAATTAAGAAAGTAAATATTTAACGCTTTATAATTTGCAGCAATACTTGATATATTCCCTGGCTTGAGGCTGCAGTCGGGCTAGCCTGGATGAGTGAGTCTGATTGCCCAACAATTGCTATTCAGCATCACATGTGGTTGTCGTGCTCCATGCGCACACACACAGCTGACGGCGGCAAACCAGTATTTAGCCAAATTCGCTGCTAGCTAACATCTGACCTAGCATCTACAGTAATGTAGCTAAACTAGTTATCCATTGCTCATTTTACAAACCTGCTGGACCAGACAGGGAGGAATAACCAGAACTTTTTATAAATATGTGATTTGACTTGTGTTAATTTAATTTGAGCATGTATGTGTACATAAGCATGAGAGGTGGTTAGCTACTGTAGCAAATATAATTTTTATGAACCTAAATTTTGCACACGATAACATAGCTAATAAGGAAATTGTAAAAATATTGGCTTAGTTAACTCTGATTCTTTACAGATTTCATCATGAAATGTAATTAATGTAATATACCTGAACGTTTTAGCATAGCAATGTATTAATAACTTTGCATTATAGAGTATATAGAGTATAAAAAAGGCCACCTCAGCCACACTTAGCTCATTCAAGCCAAGTACAGCCCAGACAAGTAAAGCCCAGCCAAGCACAGCCCATCTCAACTCAGCCCAGCCAAGTACTGCTACTACTAAAAAATAATATTAATAACTAATGTTTTTCTTTTTCTTTCTGAGAACCAGCTGAGAAATTTTTTTATTGTCTTACCAACTAACATGATAAATGTAAAACACAGGTTAATTATTAGGTTATGTCATTTGAAATGTCTTAAGTTAGGCTAAAAAGTCTTAGCATTTCAGCATAATTCTTCAATCAATCAATCAAATATATTTATAAAGCCCTTTTTACATCAGCAGTTGTCCCAAAGTGCTTTTACAAAACACCCAGCCTAAAACCCAAGTGAGCACGCAACAACAGGATTGAAGAACGGTGGCTAGGGAAAAACTCCCTATGGGGGCCGGATTGTAGGAAGAAACCTAGAGAGGAACTAGGCTCAAAGGTGTGGCCAGACATCTTCTGGCTGTGCTTGGTGATGTTTAAATTCTTCTTTACTTTATAATCAACCCAAGAAAAAGCACCATTACCATTTTATGGTGGTATTTGCAAATTGCAACATTATAAGTGTTAAATTCCCACAACACCAGGTGTACTTGCATTTTATGACCAGCTATTAATCGAACAATAAATCTATAACAGTATGAGGTTTAATCTACAATGTCCTTCTCTATACTGTCATTAGGGACCGGGTGTTTCACAATATTTCTATAGCCCAGAATTAGCTAGCTCATCTGACGGAGTCAAAAGCTTGATGATAAATTGACTGAATCAGGTATGGTAAGAAGGAAAGGGGATCCAATTAAGAATATAAATAAAACGTGTCGGTTTCAGGTCTCATGCTGATAGACATGGTGGATTCATGGAGAACTTCCTAGTTCAGGATTTAGAATGAATATAGAATAAACCCAAAGCGAAGTGTCACACGGACTGCTGCTGCATCATAATCTCTGCTGCACAACCATCCTGACATGTTTCAGGTGGTGCAACACCTCCCAAACCTGGTTGGTTTTGGTTGGTTTAGAAACCCATGAACCAGGAAAAAACACTGATGATTCTGTGCAATCCAGTGCAATGTAATAATCAGACAATGTATTGTAAGGTCCCGTTGGTTTACATGTAAATACTACTGTACAATTACATAAATTGCTGCTTGTTGTGTATCTAGCTGCCTTCAGAGAACTGCCATTGTATTTCCTACATACATACATTCCAAATAGGACAAAATGGGTCATTTTGAGGCACAGCTAGATACAAGAACACAAGGTGAACGGGTCCTGTTTTGCTCCATCCATGTGGTTCTCATTTTTGTGCTCGCTCTGTCTGACTCTGCATACCATTGCCTAAGTTGAGAACATTTTCGTCCTGGTGGTTGTAAAACCAAGCTTTACAGAGTATTGCCATCTGATGTTAGGTTAAAGAGGTTAAAGGGATAGTTTGACATAATGACATATTTATTTTCTTACCCTATAAAAGCGGTCTATGCAAAATGTAGGAAATTTGCCTGGCACTGTTTCTAAATGCAACACTGTTCATTTGTAATATGAATCCTATACAAATCCCAATCCCAAAGTCTAAATAATCCAGAATGATCTAAAATGGTGTTGCTTTACAATGTCAGTTGTACATTATGTATTTGAATGTGATGTGCAAATGAAATGGAAATGTGCAACAAACATTCACGTACTGATACAATATTTTTTGAGCATCTTGTTCAAATATATATATACATAGGTGTTTCACAATACATGTTTCATGTTTTTCAGTCATCAGAACATGATGAAAAAAACATCCTAATAATGGTACGAGTAATTGGATGGGACGGGGGTAATATAATGTAATATTTGAGCATTTGTAAACAGAAATTTTAATAAAACAAAAGCATGGACTGCTGTAAAATGTTTAACATATTCTGCTTAGAGGGTATTGATACCAATATGTCATTTTGTAGTTTTAGTGAACATTCCATATAAGATTTTTTAGGAAGTTAAAATACACTTGGTTAACAAGATAAGGATCCATTAATTGTTTTAAATAGGGTTAAGGACCAAACAGCAGATATCAGCAATGATGCATATATTTTCAACATAATTAAATGATCCCTTTTTTTCTGTATACCACTTTAAACGTAGGGTTATTAGACCTAAGATTGAAATGTCCAGTAAAACTTTGGCTCACCAAATTCAAGGGAATTTGTTTAATTTTACTTTTTACATATTTTTGAATGATAGTGAAGACATCAACGGTAAGAAATGACACTTATGAAATCATGTATAAACAAAACAAAATGTTAAACAAATCAAAGCCACCCTTTGCCTTGATGACAGCTTTGCTCACTCTTTGCATTCTCTCAACAAGCTTCACCTGGAATGAATGTCCAACAGTCTTGAAGGAGTTTGCACATATGCTGAGCACTTGTCTGATTCTGCTTCAGTCGGTGGTCCAGCGCATCCCAAACCATCTCTACTGATTTGAGGGCCAGTGATTGTGGAAGCCAGGTCATCTGATGCAGCACCATCACTCTCCTTCTTGGTCAAATAGCCTTTAAACAGCCCAGGGGTGTGTTTTGCGTCATTATCCTGTTAATAAAAAACGAATTATATTCCTACTAAGCACAAACCGGATAGTAGGGCATATTGCTGCAGAATGCTGAGGTATCCATGTTAGTTGAGTTGTCCTTCTTAATAAATCACAGACAGTGTCACTAGCAAAGCACCCCTACACCATATTCTCCATGGTCCATGGTGGCAGTCACACATGCGGAGATCCTCTGTTCTCGTAGATGGTGTGTCTCACAAAGAAACTGCAGGTGGAACCAGGAATCTAAAATGTGCAGCCTAATGTCCATTTCTTGTGTTTCTTGGCCCAAGCAAGTCTCTTCATATTGGTGTCCTTACGTAGTGGTGTCTTTGGAGCAATTTGTCCATGAAGGCCTGATTAATGCCACCTCTGAACAGTTGATGTTGAGGTTTGACTGTTACTTGAACTCTGTGAAGCATTTATATGAGGTGCAGTTAATTGCAGATTTCTGGCAACTCTAATGACATTTTCCTTTGCAACCGAGATGACTCTGTGCCTTCATTTCAAGTGGCAGTCCTCTAGTCTAGTTAATCATTGAAGAAACTTTCAATGTTCTTTACATTGTCCAGAATGACTGATCTTCATGTCTTCTCCTATTTACGCTGTTGCTTTTGCCATCAAATGAAATACTACAGTACAAAAATAATAACTGTATTTTTTTATATGAACCCTTCTTTGTCCCAACACAACATATTGGCACTAACGCATTAAGAAGAGAAGAAATTCCACAAATTAACGTTTATTATTTCAATTAACTGTTAATTGAAATACACTCTATGACTACCTCAAGAGCTGGTTGAGAGAAAGCAAAGAGTGTGCAAATTTTTCATCAAGGCAAAAGGTAGATACTTTGATGTATCTACAATATGACATGTGTTCTGATCTGTTTAATACTCTTTTGGGTCTACATAATTCCATGTGTTAGTTCATAGTTTTGATGTCCACACTATTATTCTACAATGTAGAAAAAAAGTAAACAGAGAAAAATAGTTGAATGAGTGTCCAAACTTTTTACTGGTACTGATAACAATTAGTCACTCGTGATTATTTTCAAGATAATAATATTTGGTTTAATTTATTTAATATTAATATTAATCTATATTCAAATAACTTAAGGTGAGAACTGCGTATGCACGAGTGTTGTGTTTACACATACTGAAACGTAGTACAATTTGCTTACAGTGCGTTATATGTACAATAAGCTCACAAGAATTGCACACATTACCCAGGAAACTCTAAAAGCTGTCTTCAACTTTGTGGAAAACAACTACACAACAACTAGGAAACCTAATACAGTTGCCTTCTTGGTTAAAAGTTTTCAGACAGTAGCCTAACAAGAAGCCCGCTGACGGGTTAAACAATTCATAGCGCTTTTTCATGAGGCAAATGAGACTAAACAAAGAACAACTATGTAATACTTACTTTCTGTGCAACACAACCCGTGACCCATAGTAGATACGCTGTCATGAACACATGTGCCCAGAACGAGCTGTTGCAGTTCATTTTCTTTATTTCGTCCTTTTCTCCGACGCACACTGAACCGTATCCCCGGGTCTCGCTCCCACTCTCCATTCACCTGAAGTCTCGGGGGCGCGCTTTCATCGTTCGTGGACCCGCATGCAGAAATCACAGGGGGTTGTACTAAAACACTCACGATTTTGTATTACGTCTATTTGTACACATTAACATAACTACGAATACACGATGCATGATACACGTTCTATATTTTTCTTTTAGTAGGGAAGCTGCAGACCATTGTCTTGGGGTAATATGTTATACATTATTGCAGAATAATTGGAAAAAGTTAGATCCGATCTGAAGTGACCTCTGATTGCAGGGCAAGTACAACTGCTGCCCGTGCAATTATAGATTATACGCGTTTTAGTAGAGGCAATCATATAGGAATCCTACTTACCATAAATGTACTTGATATTTGCGTAGTGTTTAAGAAAATGTAAAGTTGTGAATAAATGTGTAAAGTTTAGGAATTTAAATTAAAAAGTGCTTGATCTTGATCATCTTCATATATTTAATACGTACGATTGTCTGATATTCATGGGTTGTAAATCAAGGATTCAATCGCGTGTTTTCTGCCCTGTCAAAGTTCACAGAATGTTCACTGATATGTCCGTCAGTAGGTGGGCGACTTCTATGCTGAAAGAAGATTCTTAATATTTCCTTCTGACTACACGTGCAGACCAGAGGATTCTCTAATCTCCCGTGGACAGAATAAACCTTAGCCTAAATGACCGATTGTCAATACAATTTTTATGGAAAAGGTATACATCTCTACCATTTTCAGAGTTCGCTGGTTCTTCCACCTTTTTTCCCTTCTATGGTTATCTCTTAAGATAATTTAACAGACATTTTAAATTCTGTCATTTCTATCTAAAGCTAGAAAGGTCAAGAATATATTGATTCGGGTTTTTAAATAACTGGATTAAATAAAAGGTAATATATTATTTGCTTTAGTTACTGCAATCATGATATAAATGAAAAACCTCTACTGGTCTCACATCATCGGCCATTGATTATATCTTTGATCATTGTCATTTGTCATTGTTGAGTGTGATTAAAGAAACAATCACCATAGTGAACTACTAGACGCTATATAGTAAGAATATATTTTGCAATGTGTAAAATAAAATTTGCATAACTGTAGAAGATTGTTATATTACTAAACAGAGTATCGTTTTTATGTGAATGCAGAACAATGTACAAGTCAGTTAGAATCGTACAAATAGTGCACAGTTTGTTCCATGGACGCAAGAGGGAGTAAAATAATTCGTGCTTTAACACCATTTGACACCCAGAACTCCCCGAACGAGCAAAAACGTCATTGGTACGTTTGTCATTACCGTCCGGCCAAAAACAAGTCTGCAAATTTCTTTCTTTAAAATCGAATTTCCTAGCAAAGGCTTAGAATCTATGCATGCCTATATACAGAATGCTAACAATAACTTAAATATTATTACAAAAAATAGATCATTATTTAATATATGTTTGCTAGGTATTATTTCGCAAAACAATGTCAACAATGTTCATAGTCGGAGTATTAAAGTGATGGAATCCATTTAGCCACGTAGTAGCTGAAAGAGGAGGCATCTGATAAAGGTTTGCTTTAAAAACATTTTCTGTGAATTTACATTATTGTCATGTCATAATCTCGTATCGGTTATGCGTCATTATTACATATTTTCACTATTTCACCATTTTCATTCGTTTGTACATTACACAACTTAGTAAACTGGAGTGATATCAGGACGATACGATAGCCCTGATGCTGACCCAGTACGTGAGCCTGGCAGGATCCTAACACATCGCTTGTTAACATAACTAGCTGGTTAGCTTTGCTGTTAGCCAGCAAATGTAGCCTCTCTTTGCCTGACAGATTGAAAATCTAATTACAGTTAAAATGTGTCATTCTTGTCATATGATTTTTTGTTTGCTAGTAGATGTCTAGTTAATGATAGCTAGTTAGCCACCTCGCTAACGTTAGCTTGTTTTGCCGAGGCTTAAGCAGGTGCTGTCATTGCAATTGGCTAGTTGGCTAACTCAGAAGGTTCTAATTAACGGTCTAATTTGCTACCAACAATTTTACGTTTTTTTGTAGTTTTGCGGCGACTTTGGAAAGGAACAATGCAATGAATTATGTAAAACTGGCTTATATCTGACTAGCCACTACTCAATTATCAAGACGGGTTAACTTAATGATGCTTGATTGTATTAATGCAAGGCGGTCTAGTCATTTACGTTTGCTTGCTAACTATATGTAGTAACTCAATCCACTTAACTTGCTAGCTAAGCTACACAGCTTTAGTCATAACTAATATGGGTTTTCCTACAAACTTGAAGTGCTTAATTGGTTATAACATTTCGTTTAATTCATTATATTGTCCCTTGCTTATACAATGTTCGCAAACCACCTTATTTTTGCTGTGTCCTCTCTCCACACTTTACTAGGATATTACCGTTAACTTGCATTTAGATTACTCTTTAATTAGACCAATATGTTGGTTGTTGCTAATCAAGAAGGATATAGGTTGATATTCAAACTAAATTGTAATTCAGCCTTGATGTTTTACAGTTTCAGAGGAGATTATTTTTACATCTTCCTTGGATGCATGCAAAGTTTTTAATTTCTTCAAGAACAGAAAAAAGAAGAGCATGTTTTGAAGAGATTATAGCTACGCCCAGAGACTTGCATCTCTACTCTCACATGGGCTCCAGTGCAAAATCATCTGCTTTTATATGTAAATGGAAAACCACAAATCAGACACTGCTGTGATGGAGACATCAAATGGAGAAAACCATCAACGTGACCTGACACCACAGTTTAGAACGTTTGGTGCTGATCTTTTGGAAAATGACACTTGTTCACTTAAGAAAGAAGGGCTTGAGAAGCCAACTGCCCTGGAAGATGTTCTTAATGGTGAGTGTTTCTTTTGTTAATGCCCAAGCTTGCCCTTAAAGTTGTTTAGGAATTCTAGGCACCCTGTGTGACTGACTTAATTGCTCCATCTTATCAACATTTATATAATGGTCCTCAACAAGTTTTCTATCAGATGAGCCCTTACTCTATGTAAGTAGGTTATAGTAAAACGTAACAACAATTGCTTGTGCAGAATTGCAGTGCTGTTTTTCAGAGATCTTGGACTTGCCTTATATAACCCATTATAGTGACAGTCCCCTAAATACATCGCTATTTGGTTGTTATTCCAACGAACCTTGACTTGAGTAAAACATTCTTCACTGTATTGACATGCATATGTGAAATAGGTCTGGGAATTTCCCGCTGTCTCACAATAATTGGGTGGCGATTATATGTATTGCAAACAGGTGCTGTTAAGAGGGACAAAGTCATGACAGAAATAGTTTTGCAATAGTCATGATAATAATACCGTTGAATATCCATTGGCTCTCTATTAAAAATTAAGCTATGACGGAAGAATGCTAGTTTACATGTAGAGTAAAAATAACTGCAATATTAAAATTGTATCCAAAACGTTATAATGATATGTAACAATGTCAGTATGTTTCCCCTATCACTATTGTTGGTGATGAAAATGGTGTCACACTTCCAGTTTTGTGAGATTATCCGGGCTTATCTAAGCTTGTTGGACCAGTTATAACGAACAACACAATAGGCTTTTAGTCATGCTAAGGAGCCTTGTCTTCAATTCCCCGTCAACCCCCAACTCTCCTTACTCCCTTGTTGCAGAGTCTGTCAAGGAAGATGATGCGGCAAGGAGAAAACAGGAGGTACAGAGCCCGGGGCCAAGCGCTGGAGGCAACGGCCAACCGAATGGCCCTCTGTCTCCTCCGTTGCCCCCTGCCGCCCAGGGCACCAGCCCCGCCGTCAGCCCCATCCCAGGTGTGGCCGCATTCCCTCCACCCATGCTAGAGAAGTCTGAGGGAGCTGAGAGCCCTGTTCACAAGGGCGACGCATTGCAGTCGCTCAGACTGAGTATGCCTATGCAGGAGACTGAATTGTGTAAGCATACTGTAACTGGTACCGTGCCCCGCCCCCTGCCCCGCCCCCTGTATTTCAACCGGCCTTTGGTGTGGGATGTTGCTTCACCGTGGCCTACCCTGTATGAATTCCCCTTGCCTGCGCTTAACACTCCCAATATAACGATCCGGAGGGTATCCGCTTTAGTTGTTTGAGCCGGGCTTGGTTTGTGCTACTCCTCTGGTAGTTTAATTGCTTGTTCTGGGTGTTCTATTTGAACTAATTGTTTATGTTGTTTGTCGTGAATGTTGTTTTCGATGATGGCCTAGGCTCAGGATTGTGGGAGGCACGAGGCTAACTACTCACACACAAACTACAGTATAAGTTGCACTGACTGGCACCAGCCCGTTGGCTTTCAGCACACTTGGTCAGTTGCAACTGTCTGCCAACTAAACCGAGACATCAAAAATCTAAAATCATCTTGGATACTAATGGATGTTTCTATCGCACCTCACTAACATTGATTTATATGGACTTGGGTGGAGTTAATTGACATCTGCTTTTTGTGTACTTTTACTGTCGCACTCTAATTTCTTGTGTAAAAATGACTGAACAGATGGACGCGTTTGAGGTTTCTTTTATGTCGATCATGTTGTTATGAGCTGTTTCTATTTTGGTAGTCAAGTCTTTTCTTTGCTGCAGCCGTCAAAGAGCCATCGCTGGAGATGGAGAATGAGGAGAAGATCCGGCATGATGCTCGCAGACGCCTGGAGGAACAGCTCAAACAGTACCGTGTGCAGAGGCACAAGGAGTCGGTAAGAGTGTGTCACCATGCCGACATGAACCACGAGGCAGTGGTCACTTCTACTCTTCCCAGTTGAATTGAAGCAGAATGGTTTCTACTATGGGCTTCGCTTACCCACCTGGTATAGTTGACATTAGATACAGTGTTGAATAAAAGTGATCCTTAGTTCTAGTTGAAAGGTTGAGAAATATTTTTCCTCAAATTGGGAGTATTGCTTCTTTGTGCCACAAAAGCGAACAATGTGGGGTGGGATTGGGATGAGCTGGTCTACACCCGCTGCTCATCCTCATACACCCATCTCTTCTCTTCCAGTCCCGTCGCACTACACCAAAAAGCAGGACTGGGTTCAGCACCCTAGATCCAGACCTCATGATGCACCCAGAGGCTCTACCCAGGGCCAGCACCACCTCCCTGACCACCGAGTACTCCTTCTTAAGGACCAGTGTTCCCCGGGGCCCAAAGCTGGGAAGCCTGGGCATCCCGCAATCCAAGGAGAAGAAGTCACGATCTGCCCGGCCCAGCAAGATCCACTCCCTGGCTGACTACAAGACCCCTGAGCCAGCCGGGGGCACAACTGGTGATGGAGGTGGGGTCAGGGCATCTGCAGACACCTCCGTAGGCTCCCTGGGGTCCAATCTGAGTTCTGTGTCCACCCTGTCAGAGGTCAGCGTGATGTCATCCGAGATCTACCCCTCGGAAATGACCTCATGGGAGGCCCCGCTGGGGTCATCAGTATCGTTCCAGGACAACATCTCGGAGGTGGATGCCGGTAGTGAGTCGGGAATGGGTTCAAGACCCGGTGGGGATGGGAACGACAGTGACAGCTCCACCTACAGCAGTGTGTCCACCTCTACCCGGGGTGCCAGGACCCAAGGCTTGCTGACTGCAGCAGGGGGCCGGCAGAGAGGAGAAAACTACATGGTGGAGGGCAGAGAAATTGCCCCTGAGGCCATGGGCAACTTCCCGTCACTGCAGGAGGTGCTGCAGGCAGCCAGCGATGAGCAGCACCTGCTGGAGTTGGACAGGGAGGTGCCAGGAGAACCACGCAGTCGCAGGGACAGCTTCTCCAGCAGGTGAACGTCATCACATTGCCTTGTGTTACAACACACCATGGGAGTGTACTATAGAATCCTGTAATCATCACATTGTACTGTGTTACAACACACCATGGGAGAGTGCTTTTGAATCCTTTAACCATCACATTGCCTTGTGTTACAACACACCATGGGAGAGTGTTATAGAATCCTTTAACCATCACATTGCCTTGTGTTACAACACACCATGGGAGTGTATTATAGAATCCTGTAACCATCACATTGCCTTGTGTTACAACACACCATGGGAGAGTGCTTTAGAATCCTGTAACCATCACATTGCCTTCTGTTACAACACACCATGGGAGTGTACTATAGAATCCTGTAACCATCACATTGCCTTGTGTTACAACACACCATGGGAGAGAAACTATATCATAATTAGAAACCCTTGTCTGCTCTGAATAAGAGGTTGCCATACCTCTTTTCTAGCACCCCCAGCCGTTCCATGTATTTCATCTATCTTTGACATGTTTCAAAATTTATAAACAGTGTAGGGCTCTTAGATCCATGAACTAAACATGGCAAAGCTGCATGCATCTGGAATAAACTACCAGAAGACCTGCCCCAAATGTATCCGATTTTAAATATAGGTTAAAAACACTTCTGTTTTCCTGTGCTAATGACTCGGTGCTTTAACTTCACCACACTATTAGCCTTACAGCTTTTATAGTTCCATAGCTTCCTCACAGAATCTACTATGCAATCTACCAGTTTAGTATACGTTTTTATTCTATTTCAATTTTTATATTCTCTGTAAAGAACATTGAATTGCATATTTTATTTTGGTTTTATTATTTGGTTTTTTTTCTGTTGTATTTTTATATTTCTCTTTGTAAAGCACATTGAATTGCTTCAATGTGTGTATGAATGGACTTGATTGCTATAAAAAAGTATATTGCTTGCTATTCTATTCTAGAGCTAGCACACCTCATTCAACTGGCCAGTTAATTGTCAAGCATTGAATAGTTGAGGTGAGCTAGTTCTAGACTACAACAATATTGTGAAAGGTCTCAACCTCTGCTGTTATACATCAGCAGCTAGCTTGTACACTGGTGGATGTTTGTTCCATGAAATATTGTATTTTTCTATGATGCTCCAGTCATCTGCTGCTGACCCTGCTGCTTCTAAGCATTGTTTATTTCCTCCAGTGTGTCGTTAGAGAGCTCTGTGATGGGCCATGATGAAATGCTTCAGGTGCTTAAAGAGAAAATGAGATTGGAGGGTCAACTAGAGTCTCTGTCTTCTGAGGCCAACCAGGTAATTAACTTGCTAACCTACACTGTTCACTGTCCTCAGTGGCCAACACTCACAAAACACAGGATCAACTAAGATAATTAACCTATTCCACTTGAGACATACTCCCTGGAGTAGCTGGGAATACCTCTATGCTCAAGCTATTGAGAATAATGGAGCTCACCCCCTTTCCATCACTATTGTTGTTCTCTCCAGGCTTTGAAAGAGAAGACTGAGCTCCAGGCCCAGCTGGCTTCTGTCAACGCCCAGCTGCGTGCCCAGGTGGAGCAGGCCCAGGCCAGCCAGGAGAAGCAGAGCTCCCTCAACAAGGAGGTCTCCACCCTGCGCCAGAGCTGCTCCCAGTTGGAGAGGGCCATGGTAGAGCTGCAGGGCAACTTGGAGAGCAAGAACGCCGGCCTAGCCTCTCTGGGCAACGACCTGCAGGTGGCAGAGGAGCAGTATGTGAGACTCATGGGGAAAGTGGAGGAGATGCAGCAGAACGTCACCTCCAGGGAAAACACTGGTAACTTGGATAGATGGGCGCACCGTTTATCTTCCTCCACATACTTGGACTTTGTGAAATGTGCGCTAACTACAAATGCTCTCTAAATGATGTGTTGCTGTCCTTGCAGTCCAGGAGTTGCGTCAGCAGATGGGTGGTCTCCAGAGTCAACTTAAGCAGGTCCAACAAGAGCGCAGCACTTTGCAGAGCCGGCTGAACACCTCCCAGGCGGAGATTGACTCGCTGCAGAAGGTCCGCCAGTGGTACCAGCAGCAGCTAGTGCTAGCCCAGGAGGCCCGCGTCCGGCTCCAGGGGGACATGGCCAACATGCAGGTAAGGAGCCTTTCACGCGTCCGTTGGTGTCACGGAGTTATAACACAGTGTTTAACTGGGCTGTCCCCTCCAGGCTGGGCAGATGAACCAGATTGGTGTCCTGGAGCACCTAAAGCTGGAGAATGTCACTCTGTCCCATCAGCTGTCAGAGACCCAGCATCGATCTATCAAAGAGAAGGAGCGCATTGCTGTACAGCTGCAGAGCATCGAGGTCTGTCTCAAACAAATCCCACAATTCTAAAATGTCCATTTTATATATATATATGTCTATTATTTTTATATATATGTATATATATAATGGACATGTACATTATTAGAATTGTGGGATTTGTTTGTTACGTTGCAATAATTTTATATTTTGCAGAAAAAATAAATAATCTTGTGAGGTTGTTATGCACATTGTATGTGAGTAGGTCTCTGTCCTCTGGCCGTAGGCTGACATGATGACTCAGGAGGCTGCCTACCAGCAGATCCAGGATGCTAAAAGCATGGTGGAGGATGACCTCCAAACCAAACTGGACCAGTTTGAGGAGGAGCGAGAGCACTTACAGAAACTGGCAAATACGGCCAGCTCCTTGGAGAGGGATTTGGAGCAGGTGAGTGCAAGTTTGTTGTTGGTTAATGCAATCATTTATCGCAATGTTTTTCAGTGAAAGTCAAGTGTTTAATTGACATCCAAAACATTATCATGAGCTCGGCAGAAGGTCTAAAATAACACCTGCTCTGATTTACAATTTGGTTGCAACACTTATCTAATATAACCTCTCGGTTCCTCCAGATGAGGTTGATCCTATCCCAGAAGGACCTGCAGCTGGAGGCCCTTCAGAAGGAGCACCTGGATCTAATGAGACAGTTGACAGCCACTCAGGAAAGCCTACACACCAAAGAGCTGTCAATCAACCAGCTGGAGGCCCGCTACCTGGAGCTAGAGGCCGCGCTGACAGAGCTTCAGACGGAGACCAATGCCAAGGACGAGTCCATCCAGTACCTGCAGAATGAAAAGATTGTGCTGGAGGTGGCGCTTCAGGCGGCCAGGGCGGATAAAAGTCAGCTGGATGAGGGGGCGGAGAGGCTGGGGGAGGAGGTGCTGGTGGCCTCGGACATCTTGGATCAGCTCAGACAGGAGGTTCAGGTCAAAGCCTCACAGGTGGGAAACGGAAAAGGCATGGACATATGGCTTTTCACAGACCATGTTTGGTCTAAAGGGGAATGTGAACACCTTCTTCTTGTACTTTTTAGATTGAGTCTTTGCAGAAGGATAACGCCTCCCTGAAGAAACAAACCCAGAAGTTAAAAGAGCAGTTTATGCAGCAAAAGGTCCAGACTGAACCTCTCTAACTTGTTTACTACCTGTTTAGGGGTGTTGCAAACACACACACACAACTCATCCTATCACGTTTCCCATCCATCAGGTGATGGTGGAGGCTTATAGACGGGACGCCAGCTCCAAGGAGCAGCTCATCAGCGAGCTGAAGTCCACCAAGAAGCGCCTCGTGTTGGAGGTTAAGGGGCTAAAGCAGGAGTTGGTGGAGGCCCAGGGGGAGAAGCTGAAGGTTGAGCTGGAGCAGAGCCGTCTGCAGAAGGAGGTGGTCCGGGTCACACAGCAGATGAACAGCCTGGAGAACCACCTGCAGTCTGTGCAGACCGAGAGGGACCAGCTAGAGACCCAGATACAGGTACACCGCGCTAGAGACCCAGATACAGGTACACCGCGCTAGAGACCCAGATACAGGTACACCGCGCTAGAGACCCAGATACAGGTACACCGCGCTAGAGACCCAGATACAGGTACACCGCGCTAGAGACCCAGATACAGGTACACCGCGCTAGAGACCCCGATACAGGTACACCGCGCCAGAGACCCCGATACAGGTACACCGCGCCAGAGACCCAGATACAGGTACACCGCGCCAGCCTACAAATGACTGCGTCCAGGATTTTCCATGACTCTTGGTATCCTTATCCATCTATCTGTGCTCTCTATTTAAGTCATTTGATAATCCCTGTGGCTTTAATGTTCCTCCACAGTCCTTGCAGTTTGACCAGTGCCAGCTAGCAGCCGTAACAGAGGAGAACGAGGGCCTGAAGAAACAGGTGGAGCAGATGCAATCAGAAGCCAAGAAGTGAGTCAAACATTTACTCCAGCCAGACAGACTTCTCAAACCAGCTTGGTTGCCATAGTAGTGACCCATATGATTCACTATGAATCTCTATAAATGGCTGAAGAATATAGAGTCTCTCTGACTCAGAACACAATCGCTTTTAGTAAAATTATTTAGATGTGCGCTACTGTGTCTCAGTGTGTGATTTTCTTTTCTCAGGGCCATCTCGGAACAGAAGGTGAGAATGAAGCGCCTGGGGACCGATTTGACCAGCGCACAGAAGGATATGAAGGCCAAGCACCGGGCCTATGAGAATGCAGTGGGCATCCTGAGTCGCAGGCTTCAAGAGGCCCTGGCTGACAAGGAGACCACCGAGGCCGAGCTGGTCAAACTCAAAGCCCAGGTCTCAGATGGAGGTAACAACCAGGCCCTGCAGGTACTGAACCCTCCAACGCCCCTTCAAAGTTCACTTCTTCACAGCTGAGTTTTTAATGATCAGGTGGTCAGGAGAAACCTGTGGCCGTACTCCTAACGGGCCATCCTTTTACTTCCAGGATAAGATTGAGGCTCTGCAGACTGAGCTCCAGGCTGTCACACACAGCAAGGCCATGCTAGAAAAGGAGCTTCAGGAGGTCATCTCCCTCACCAGTACTGAGCTGGAGGAGTACCAAGAAAAAGTAATGGAGCTTGAGGATGAGGTATGTTGTTGGCTAATCTAACTTCATTGAACGCACTGACAGTAAGAGAAGATTACTTGATTGTCCATGAGAATAGCAGAGAAGATTTGTCACGGTTTGAATTTATTTATTTATTTATTTTTTTTTTTTTATTGGGATGAAAACAATTATTTGAAATCTAATATTTCACAATTGTATTTTTAACAACGTTGAAACAATTTTTTTTTATAATGAAAACACTGTTACCTGTTCAGGTTCTAAGGGACAAGAGGGGCTTCAGAAATGGCTTATTCATATCAACCACATATCCTGTTAGTTATGCACCAATTGTTTTGGCTACTTGTGCTCCTCAAAGGGCTTAATGTAACTTCTGATGTATTGGTCATCCACAGCTGCAGGAGGCACGATGCTTTAAGAGGCGGATTAGGAGGCTAGAAGATGCCAACAAGAAACTGTCCCTAGAACTGGAGCATGAGAAGGGGAAATTGACAGGACTTGGGCAGTCCCACAATGCACTGCGGGAGCACTCTAATATTCTGGAGACTGCCCTAGCCAAAAGAGAGGCAGACTTGGTCCAGCTTAACTTGCAGGTAAATGGCTTCATTGTTACATTTCTAAATACTTAAAGAATACTGAGCAATTATATAAGATAACGCTATTCTGTGTGGTCATTGACCTGCTCCACAGGTGCAAGCAGTACTGGAACGCAAAGAGGAGGAAGATCAGCAGATGAAACAGCTGGTCCAGACCCTACAGGATGCCTTGGTAAAGGAAAAGGCCAAAGTCAAGGACCTGAAAGAACAGGTGAATACACCCAACCCAGCCACAAACAACACTGCAACATACTGAGCACCTTGGAGATTGAGACTGTGAATGTGCGTTGTGTCCACTAGGTGGCAGCAGCCAAAGCAGAGGCAGCCCATAACAAGAGGCACTACCGGGCCGCCATGCTGGAGCTGTGTGAGATCAAGAAGGACCTACAGGTCAAGGAGGAGCTGGTCAAAGCTTTACACCTCGAGGCACACAAACTGCAGTAAGTCTCATTTGTTATTATTGACCCAAAGCCTGGAAACAATATTTTGTGCAATTCTGCTCGGTCAGTCTAGTTTAGGGAATTACACCTTACAACCCCAAGTAAAAGACTTGTATTTTGTTTTGCGTCTAACTTTGGCCTGAACCATGTCTCATCCTAACATGTGTTCCCACACAGGGCTCAGGATGAGGAACACTCGCAGGAGGTGTCCAGGTTCCGGGAGGAGCTGTTGGAGGCACACTCCCAGCTCCAGATTCTCCAGAAACAGCTGAACGAGCAGCTCAGCAAGCAGCCTCTCACCAACCAGGAGGTAGCTACCTGTAGGACATGAATCTATAGGCACCGCCATGGTCTCCCTCCGTAGGAGAACACATTTTAATAAGAACACCCTACTGGACACAACCCAGGAGCCCAATGAGGACAAACTGATGCCGTGTTCCCTTCCCAGGTGGAAGATCTGAAGTGGGAGGTTGAACAGAGACAGAGAGAGATCGAGGCCCAGAGACAGCAGCTGGAGATGGTGGAGCAGTGTAGCCACAGGGAACTGGACAGCCTACAGTCAGCTCTGCAGGTACCCACACAGAACCGGGCTTAACCCACAGGTCCATACTTGACTCTTAGCCGTGGTTCCTTGTGTTGCCATTCTAGGCCTGACGTTGCCTTGCTTTGCATTCTAGGGCATCAAGGTGGAGCTGGAGTCTGTGCAGGAAGAGCTGAGCAGCACCAGGAAGGATAAGTTCATGCTGCAGGCAAAGGTAGGGGAGCTGAGGAACAGCATGAAGACTGTCCTGCTCCAGAACCAGCAGCTCAAACTGGACCTCAAACAGACCCGCCTCCGGAAGGTAAGCTTCCTGAAGAGGGAAAAGGCAATTTTGTATTATTATTGTTGGTGGTCCACATTGAGCCAAAGTCTGAGAGGTGTATTCATAGATTTTTGGAATGAACAGAGATCGTATGTGAATATTGGTGTGTTGGAAAACAACATCAAGCTTATATAATGGCTTTGAGTGGTTGCTTGATATCGAGGTGTAACCTGATATATGTTATCTCCTGGGCTGATGAAGGTATATGAAACGGTATTCTCATATAACACTCAGTACGCAGGCTTCCTTTTCGTGTTGACACCTTGCATTCCTCATTGAGCAGCAGAGAATGGAACCTATGAACGCGTCCAACCCAGTGACCCCGGTGAAGATCCCGGCCTGCCCCGTGCCGGCCTCCCTGCTGGATGAGCTGCTCAAGCCCTCCACCTCGGTCAGCAGGGAGCCCCTCAATAACCTGCACAACTGTTTGCGCCAGCTCAAGTAAGACTCACCCTGACCTCATTCTCCTCAGTAGACCAACACCTCCAAAGAAGGATTGGTTCTGATATCTTCAAAGAACAAAGAATAGGCTCCCAATCAGAATCCAGTTGAATCACCAGAAGGGTCCCGATTCTTTGGGACGTCTTGGTTAGGGTTGTCCCCGAAAACATGTATCTGAAATGACTCAAACGACCAACGTATTATGTTTTTTTTTGTTTTGTTTAGGTGCCATAGATTACAGGACCTGACCCTTAAACTTTTGCCTTTTTGCAATAAATAGCTGTGTATCTACACAATTATTAAAATTATGATTACAATAATTCCAAATTGTTAGATTTTTAATTAATGGATGCTAATATTTTTCCCTATATCCAGAGAAGCCAAACTAAGTCATATTGTACAGGAATATTGCACTGAATATCACAATTTGACCTTCTTGCTGTTCAGTGTCACTGGAAGAGTATGCTCTTTTCAACTGTACAGCGGAGTGTTTGAAAGTGTTGTTTGTGTTCAGTGTACATATCGTTTGATTATGAATGTCAGTGATCTCCAGGATATGCAGCTCTTTTGTTTGTGGCTCATAGAAGCAGGTGACAATAGGGCAACGTCTCTGAGCTGGGTTAGGCCTCCAGGTGTTCTGGGGTCCATGCGTGGAAAGTAACTGAATGAAAGGGTTTCTCAGATGCAGAGAGAGTGGAGTGAATGTTGTGTGGGCAGTGCTTGTCCCATGGTCCACCCGGGTACACTGCTCAGCCCTTACTGGCTGATGGTCTCTAGCACACACCGGTCAACCTGAGCTCCCGATGATTAAAAGGTTGACATTTGATGGATACTTTTTTAGCTTTTTAACCCAGCTACCGTCATATTGAGTCTCTCAAGTGCAGTGCAGTCTCTCAAGGGCAGTGGAAAGATGAGCTGTTGTCAGAGGCTCCGGGTGGGGTTCCTTCATCATGGTGGCATCACATTTCAGAAGCCTCAGATGAGGCTGTGAGATTTTCCATAGACTTGTTTTTTCACGCCATTCCCAGTAAACCCTAGACACTTGTGTGGACAGCAGAGGAGGTAAACCTTTGGACATATGGGAACTGGCGCACCTGACGTTGATGAGCGTACTGAGGTCCAAGCCTTTTGGGTCCCTTGTTTTTCATGTTATAATGTAAAAAAAAAAACGGTTAATTTTAAAGCATTGATGCCTGCTTTATATAGAAAGCCTTGGCCATGTGCGTCCATTTTCAAGTAGCTAACAAACTGGCTGCTGAGTGTATGACCACTACCTTGTTTCCTGCAGGCATGAGATGGACAGCCTTCAAAGGCAGATGGAGGAGCACACAGTCACTGTACATGAGTCCATGACGTCATGGACTAATGCAGAGGAGGAACTCTCTCAACTAGGTGCGCTTCAGGACAATGACTCCACAACGTCCACGCCTCCCAACCAAGTGGACAGTAACGGAGGAGTGAAGGTGGAGGCACAGCCATTATGATGCAGCACCATCTCAGGCAGACAAAGTGGAGTTTTATCCACAAGGGCACTTGTTTTTTTGCTTCCCTACCTAACCTTCCCCCCCCCCAATTTCTTATCAATTGCTGCCAACATTTGGCATTATTGTCCCATCTGCACAGACACTGCTTGGGTAAAGTAATGACTGCATATATCATAGCTTTACTCTTTATTTGGACTGTCTGTGTCTTTCTTAAGGCTGTAATTTCTCAATTTTTCTTTTACAATTCAGGTATTGCAATACTGAATCTAAAATGAGGAATCCTGTTTTTGTCATGGGCCACAAATAACCCTTATTCTCATATTTAAAGCAGCTAAAACGGATGTAGCTAGCTAGGTAGGTAACATTTTGCAATATGCCATTCTGGGTTACCTAAGGAGTCACTTTGAATGATATGTTTCTTAGCTAGTCTGTAACAGGTGGTGAGAGACACATCTGAACTGTTCTTCCATTCCTCTGTGCCTGTGAATGAGAGGAGCCACTCATTCCATCTATTTAAATTCCAAATTGACCCTCACCCCCCACACACTCCTGAAGACCGAAAATAATTTGATGACTAAGTAATATGGCAAAATAAATTCCACTATGGTAAGGCCCTCAAGGTAACCGTATCTCACCAACTACACAAGCATAGGTTGTCAGCTCTGGGTTGGGGTATTTTGGTAGTCATCTGGTCAAACGTTTGTGGTAAATAACCGTAATTCACCTTTCAGAACACCTTCCATTCTAGTGTGTCGTTAACATTCATATATTTGTGTTGGATTTTGTCTTGTTAAAAAGGTAGTGTTGCCTTTTTAAAGCTTGCTATTAACATATGATTCTGGGCTCTGCAACTGTGTGGAAAAAAAGATTCTTCTCATTTATGTATGAAATTGGTTGTTTGTGTTCTGGCTTGGACTGTGGTGTGTATTGCAAAGCCTTACTATAGAATCTTTTTAAAGGACTAAATGAATGAAAGTATTGTTTATACTGAAAGTCTGTGTGCAAGATGTATTATGTTCTGTTGTATGATTATGCTGTTTGCAAATCCAAACTGAATGGTTAAATATGTGGGTATTCTCAACTGATGTTGCACAATTTAATGAGAGCTTACTGTAACTGACTTTTTGGGAGGGGGTGGTGTATTACAACTTTTATGCTAAATGTTACTACTTCTATGAATAACATGCACTCATGTTTTCATTTTGTTGATGTTACTATGGCTTCATATTTACTGAAAATGTTCATCTTGCTTGTTGAATTCTTTTAAGTTTGATTTGTTCTTTGTAGAGATAATATATAAGAATATACATTTCGGTATTTTCCTTTCTAATGACTGCTCATTGTTAAGTTGTGTGATAAGCAAAAAACATTTGAGAATGTAGCTAGGACATTGTTACAACTGAATCTGTCCTTCAGACTCCATCCAGCTGTTGCACAGTGAGTAATGGAAATGCCAACTGAGATTCTACAACTATTAATGTTGTTTGCAGTATGTTTTAATTGTCAGCTATGTTTCCAGTTGGTGCTGAGGGGAAACGGGAAAACAGATTAAAACGTTTGTTTGTTTTCTCTTGGTTGTAGCACCACCTGCCGTGCTAGTGACATTTTGGCAGGTATTTGTTTAAAGTGAGGATAACATGTAGTTGAATTATCTCTGAAGGCATCTTCCAATATTCAGACCCACTCAGATTGAGACCCAGACTGCACTGACTCAGGGCAGAACAAGATGGTTACTGCGTGTTTTAATAAAACATGTAAAATTGAGATAAAAATATGTTTTTGACTTGCAAAAATTGAAAGATGACTAACATTTAATTCAGTAAGGTAATACCCTAAAGGCCAACTTCAAATGCTTGTTGTGTGATGTTTAGCTGTTTTGTGCGGAATGGGGATGAGTCTGAGACATTCACAGTTGTAACGTGCTGACTATTGAGAATGAAAACATTATGATATGAAACCTATAAATCAAAGCATATTTAGTCAAACTGACCACTGTCAGGTCTTAAGACATCAATAGACCCCCTAAACTATAGCACGTGCAGTTATATAACCTATTTTATATGCCGGGATGCTATATTCCAGACAGCTTTAGCTCACCAAGTAAAAGTACATTTACCAGGCTGTATTGAACCAGATATGAAGAGAAAGCTATAATCTGTTTGCTAGTAGGTCTCATACTGTTTTTAAAGAAGGGGTTGTAACAGTCTGTTGGAACTTGGTGAATCTTGCAATTACTGACTGAATCTTCCAAGCTACCTTTCACTGTTATCTGTATATTTTATAACATAACATTTGGTTTCACATAGACCTTGGATGAATTGGTTATGTATAAACCTTGCTGTATTGCTGTTCAGTCTTTTATTCTGCAATGATTGGCGTAGACATGCTGAATCAATTAATTCCAATATAGAAAATGTATATTGGAAGATGTCAATGTATTTATGTCATAAAGTTGCACAATTCATCTGGTCTCTGAAATTTTCTTATTTCAGTAACATAAGCTATGTAGGCAGCTCTTGGACTTTTTGATAAAATGATGTAATTAGTCAATTAACCATGGTTCATAATTCTTAAACGGACTTCTGTATAAATATTTTTATTTATATGGAAGTGTTAACGATGTTTCTAACCGACAGCATCTGTCTTGGATGGTTCAAAGACAACATACTGTCCATCTAGTTCACGTTCTACGTTTCATTCCGGCATTATGTTAGTCAAAAGTCTGGGTCCTTTCTCGTCACATTTGAAACCCGTCGCGGTGTGGAAGGCTGGAGAGCAAAGGTGTGCATGCTAACGTAAATTATGAAATACGGTGAAGTAAGTGATATTTCCAAAGCCAAACACCAGTCTCTACATTAAAATACATTCTCAATTTCCAACGTGTTTATTCAATCGAAATTTTGCACGGCTAAGTAGCTAACTAATATATTGGTTTAAGTGTCTAACAACGAACGTACTACATATCTAGAATACATATCTAGCTCTGCTGGTCTAGATGCAGTACTGTAACTGGTTCTTTCTAATAAGTCACACATGGCCTGCGAATTTTAAATACTACCTGGATAGTTGGTAGGGGGTTTTAGAAGTATGTAAATAATTATATGTTTTGGCATTAAACTCCGCACTGTCAAATACCAATAGGGTCGGTGTTGCTTGTAAACTAGCTCTGAGCCAATACGTGTGGTATAGCTAGCTAGGCAGCAAACTAACCAGCTCCCTACTTTAGCTTGTAGCCACTGTTGATCCAACGCGCTTGAACCTAATTAAGGTCTGTATGTAAAGATATTGCTCTAGTGTCACTTGGTTGTGGCCTTTTAATATATATGAACTGTGCAATGAATTGTTTCCAGAAACATTATTTTTAGCTTGAGTTGGTAATAAGCTACCTACCAAAGCATCAGTTAGCATCTCAGCTGAGAGTGTGATCCCTCCCATTGAAGTGAGCATGCGCACAATGTCTTGTAAACAATGAGACGATCCCAGACCGTCTTTAGCATTGTGTCTATTTTAACAGTTTATTTGGTGACTATTGAAAGACATTTCAGATCATGAACGACATGCAATTAAGATAATGTCTGGTAAGTAGATAGATACATTTGTCGTCTGATGTAAGTCTGTGTTGTAGTAGATTGTATCGGTAACATCCCAATGAAGACATGCGATATAAAATGTAATGCACGGACATAGATATCAGGAATGGCACTTGGGCGTGACAGCATGCAATTAAATCGACTGAGATTCGAAATCTGTCAAAGACTCCGGAATCCCAAAAAATCGAAATCAAAAGCATTTGAAACTGCTTTATGCAATACAAACCTTGCTTTTGGTGTAAGAATCTTCCCCCTCCGATCCAATGATTTTGAATTGCCGGTTGCCTTCATGGCTTTTTTGTGGAGCATCAGAAAACAAACTAGCACTAGGACGTATTGAGGTTGGGGCTTATAATAGGTACTATTATTCAGACTTATGTTGTAATGTGTGTTACCGTTTTTTTATATGTATTTTTTTTTAATCAATAATCATATTCTGTTTTTCGTGGTTATCTATAAATGGACCTAATGTACTGCCTAGCTATGCATGATTTATGAAGTAGTTTCATCAGAGGTTTGTATTGTATTTTAATCGTCACTATCTTTACTTCCTCCTCCACGGTGCAGGTAGCCTAGCTGAAGCATGGAGGCGGTTCTGAGCAGGCTGAAAGTGCTTAGCGCAGACGAGTTGCGAGAGGAGTTCACCAGGGCCAACCTCAAGTGCGGCCCAATCACGGCCACCACCCGCTCCATCTTTGAGAGAAAGTTGGCCCGCGTCCTGGCGGGAGACGAGGGCAGCAGCAGCGCCACCGAGACAGAGGGTAATGCCACCACTGCAGACTCTGCCACAGGCATAAGTTCAGCGGATAACAGTGCTGCAGGACAGACCACGGCTGTGCAATCATGTGCAACAAAATCAGCACCCACAGGCACTGATGCTCCTCGGGCTTCCTGTGATGAGGGGGACTTTGGTTATGGAATGGGGCTCAATCCCCCCGAGGAGGAAGAACTAGGCCTGACGGTAAAGGCAAGGACTCCTTGTAATATAAGTGTGGAAGACCCTCATTCTAAAGCAGAGACCCCATCAAAGACAGCACAAGTGTCACCCACGTTCTTCTATGGAGTGTGTCCTTTGTGGGATGATGTCTTGGCTAGAAACGGTAAGACAGCTTTTGTTTTGCTGGGTTGATGTTGACTATTGACTTTAAGGGCTGGTTCCTCAGACAAGGATTATGGCTAGTCAAAGACAAAAACAAATCTAGTTCAATAGAAAACTGCATTGAGCTAGTTTTTTTTGTGAGGCTTAGTCTGGTCTGTGAAACCACCGATTGGCTAGGTTGTTATTGTGTTGTTAAGATTGCAGTAATATGTTTTGAATGTTGACCAATGAACTTGACTCTTAAGGCCAGTTTTGCAGACACAGATTAAGTGGAGTTTTCTATTAAACTAGATTTGAGTCCTAGACTAGGCTTAATTTCTGTCTCTGAAACCGGCCAATTATGTTTTGCCAACAGAATAAAAGTCTAATTTAAACTTTTAAAGCCACTTTTCCATTACATCATGCTGTACAGGGTTTTGTTTTCACCTAGCAGTTTGTTTTTGGGATTCATAGAAAATATGTTGCCTTATGACCTTTCTGCATTATTCAAGGTGACTAAAATGTTTAGCAGTTGTAAGACGTTGAGCTGCTTTGATTATAATGTCGCAATAGCCTATAAGCTGCGTAGTTTGTGCCTGGATGCCGATTAGCTATTAGCTGAACTCCATGGTATATCAGACATTCTAAACCTGGTAGTTTACACCCTGAATGCTGTTTGGCTGGCTGGGTGTCAAGGTTTATGAGACTGTGTTGTGTAAAACGTGATTTTTTTTTATTTGTTTTAATAGGTTTGTAAAATAACCAATTTCTAAAAGCACCAAGACACCTTTGGGTTTGTGGTAAAAGGCCAGGAGACGTTGACTACCCCAGCACTCCAGATCATTGTGAATAACGACTGATATTTGATGTGATATATTGGCCATATACCACACATCAGGCTTGGTTGAATGCATGTACCAAATAACTAACTGATATAGGCTATAATAACAGTACATTCTTAAAAGGTTTTTGAATTGTTTAAAGGACTTAAAAGGTGTGTATGTCCTGTCCAGTGACTTTCCATATTTTTCTTTGTCCTATTCCAGAGAGGGCCCATGTGTTTGGTGATAAGAAGGAAGCTCTGCAGGCTGTGAAGATGATGAAAGGAGCTCGCTTTAAAGCCTTTTCCAATCGAGAGGACGCTGAGAAATTTGCCAAGGGGATCTGTGACTACTACCCTTCTCCCAGTAAATCTGCCCCCTGTCTGTCCCCTGTCAAATCAGGCATGGTCTTCGGCAAAGGTGAAAACCTTTAAATACACAGTGTCTGTTCCTTTCAGGGGTATTTGTGTGGTACAGGGCTCAGGAATGTTGTTCGGGGAGTGGAATCTGATGGTCAAAATTAGAGTTTGTTTCAATATTAGCGATGTTACTCTTCAGTGTAATGTGCTGTTTCCTTCCGTCATCGCAACACAACCATGTTGTAGTTCCTTTCAGTTTCACCTTTTGTGGCGTGATCATCTTTTTAACCAAAACGATCACCAGAAACGTTGTTAGCGCTTTGTGTACATGTGGTTGTTAGCAAATTCTATTATTCGGATAAAGATTTTGTACATTTTCAACACATGGAAATGGGAATGTTGTCAACATGTATTCTAAAACGGACTGACAAACCCTTACTGTGGTAATAGAGGCAGCTTATCTGAGCCTTTTCCCAAAATAATTTCCAGCAGGAGTAAGTTATTCATCATGTCGTGCTGGCCTCTTTTAATCCGTTGTCCGTGTCACATTAGACAATGCCGGCGTCATGGAGGTAGACACTATCAACAGGGAGAGGGCCAACAGCTTCAAGAGCCCTCGCTGCCAGGACCTGACAGCCAAGCTGAGGAAGGCTGTGGAGAAGGGGGACGAGCAGGCCTTCTGTGAGCTGGTATGGAGCAACCCACGCTATCTCATTGGATCTGGAGACAACCCTACTGTTGTGCAGGTGAGTTAGGAAGGGCGAAAAGAATCATCCTCAATATTGAGTAGCCGTGTGGTCCCAGCATCTGACAAGGGATGGATCCCCGAGGAATAGGGTAGACACTAATTGCTCCCCTTGCTGTCAAGGAGAATATGTTCTCATTCATACTTACTTATAAGTGTAAAATGTATTATCATAATATATTGCCTTTTTGATTACTGAACCAGATGAATACATTATCATAATGAGGACATACAATACGTGTCAAGTTTGGACACTCCTACTCAATCATGGGGATTTCTTTATTTCTACTATTTTCAACGTTGTAGAATAATAGTGAACACATCAAATCTAATAAATGAATCGTGTAGTAACTAACTTGTTTGGATTTGGGTTAGTGCATGATTCCATATGTGTCATTTCAAAGTTTGTGTATCTCTCCTCTTATACTCGTATACTTCAATGTGGAAAATAGTAAAAAATTCAGAAATGCCCTCGAACAAGTAGGTGGGTCCAAACCTTTGACAGGTACCGAATGTTCTATACATGTAATCGAATCAGTCAACAAACGTAGCCTCCTAAATGAACCCTGTGTTCCCAGGAGGGGTGCAGGTATAACGTCATGCACGTGGCGGCCAAGGAGAACCAGCCCGAGGTCTCCCAGCTCCTGCTGGACACCCTGGAGAACCCGGACTTCATGAGGCTCATGTACCCCGATGACCTGGAGGCCATGCTGCTGAAACGCATCCGCTACATCGTGGACCTTTACCTCAACACCCCCGACAAAGCTGTGAGTGTACATACGGCGTCGTTCTCTCCGTTAGTCCCTGCCTGCTGTAACCCAATACGCCTTTTAGGCCCAATGCCGGCACACAGACAGGGCTTTTAGACCGTTCCCCTGTGCGGATAAAACATTTTTAAAATGGACAAATTCTGTAATCTCTTCAACTACCTTTCAAGGGGGATTTACAAATGACTCTGTTTAATCTGTGTGTGTGTAACTTTTCTGTCCCAGGGCTTTGAGACCCCACTCCACTTTGCCTGTAAATTTGGGTGTCCAGAAGTGGTGAATGTCCTGTGTTCGCACCCAGATATAGATAAAAACTGCATGAACAAATACAACCAGAAGCCTTGTGATGTGAGTTGCTCCAGATTATTATAATTTCTTTCATAGTAGCTACCGACTAATAAGACCACATGACAATATGATATTCATTACATGTGTTTGTTTCCCCAATAGGTCATTTGTGAAAGAAAAAACAAAAGCCCTGAGGTTAAACAGAAGATCTTGGATTACTTGGAAGGTAACTGTGCCATCTCATGGTCACTGGGTTGGTTCTCCATTGTTTTATATTGCCCCTTTAACACCCACCCTTGTGTCACAGATCGCTGTTATATACCCTTGTTGAGGGCCACAGACAACACCATCCAGCCTATCATTGATGGTCCCTGGTCACCTGAGCCATTAGATGCTCTTCCTCATCTGCTGTCTCCCAGGCTAACACACAGTCCCAGGGATCCAGTGATGACAGTCAGGGCATTTGCCGGCCCCCTCAGCCCATCTAAGGTCTTCCCTTTTCTCGTATACTTTGCTTGTGATATTGTATGACGGGGCTCTTCAACTCTGGTCTTGGGTCTCCTTCAAATCGGGCCGACTCAGACCTGGGAGACCCGGTGGTGACTGGCACTTCAAAGCAAAGAGAAGAGGATCGTTTCGGCCCCCATGACCAGAGTTAAGGAGCCCAGCTGTATGATTTTGTTCCTAAGAAAAAACATCTCAAATTGGTAATCATTTTATGGCACATTCATTGGAATCCCTCCTGCAGGCAGAGGAGTTCCGCCGGGTGTGGAAGACCCCCCCCAGAGAAAGGGCGAGGCACTTCCAGCACATCCTGAAGTCTGATCCAGACCGTGGTGCTGAGAGGGTGGGCCGGTGGGTCTAGCGGTCTTCTGGAAATATGTCTAATGTAACCTAATGTTAAAGAACGTGTGTGATCCTGTTTCTAGTTAGCCTTGACCGAGATGAAACACAGCTTGACCGCTTATTAAACACAGCTTGACCGCTTATGAAACACATCTTGACCGCTCATGAAACACATCTTGACCGCTCATGAAGCACACAGCTGGACCACTCATGCAGCACACAGCTGGACCACTCACGAACCGCTGCTGCTGCTGGACCAGCATGTCTACATTGTGCTCTCCTCCCTGTTAGGGATCTGGCCAGGAAGCTCGGTCACCCGTGGGCTGAGTACTGGGACTTCCTGGACAGTTTCACAGACCTGGCGTCTGTAGATGGCCTTCGTAAGCTGGAGGAGTACCTCAACAAAAAGGACTTCAGTCAGCGTGCACACGAAGAGGCCGGGGAGAACGAAACGGGCAACCGCTTCAGAACACCTTCCCCAGGTCCGGTCTCCCTCGTTACTCTTGAGAAACTGTCTGGAGGTTCAATTCCAATAATCCTGTTTAGAAATGGATAGAGATTAGGTAAAATACATCCATGAAGGTCGTGCATTGTCAATTCTATACTTCGTCTGACCTGTAAATTATTTTGTTGCATTTTAAAGGCACATTGCAAATTGTTTCAATTTTCTGGATTATATTTTTACACATTAAAATAATACTCATTTTTGTGAAGGAGCTAAAAGGGTTGGGGGGGCTGTATTTATGACCTGTTTGGGGTGTGATCCTTTTTGTCAACTGCATTGTTCCATTGCAGATTTGATTATAATAGACCAATGAATCTTTAGCTGGGTAAGATGTACAACATTCTGTCAGCCAGTCCGTGTACTGACAAATAGTTTAACCAATGCTCACGCAATCAAATAGAATATTTGAAAGAAACGCAAAGGGACGCCTTACAAATACACACTCTGCCATTAACAGGAAAGCCCATGAAGTTTTGCAACTCCATCTCGGTGGGGGCCTTCCTCGATGAGGGCGATGACATCAGCCTGGAGGAGATGAAGAACCGGCAGAACGCCGCGCTCACCAGCATCACCTCCTCGGCGTGCTCCAAGGACGGTCTGGCCGGTGCCATGGGTGGGCTGGGACTCCGGGAGTTCCACATCCTGCCGGTGTCCCACCACGGAGCGGACAGCCTCATAGAGACAGCGGCCCAGCGAGACCAGCTGTGCTCCCCCGGGCCCGAGGGCCTCCTGGCAGCCAACTGCAACAACGGCCTGGGGGCAGAGAGGACAATCAACGGGGACGGGGTCCTCCCCCGCACCTCCTTGTTCTCCTCCTGCCTGCTTTCGCCCATCTCCAACCTCATGGTGGAGTTTGAACGGATGTCCCTGCAGGAGGAGCTGGATGGCCCCAGCAGGGAGAGGAGGAGGAGCGGGGGACACCGGCACACTGGTCACAGGGAGGCCCTCGGCAGGGAGGAACTGGCTTATGGGGCGGGCCGTCTGGCAATAGGGGTCCACACCAACGAGGACTCTGTGTTTGAGAGGGGCTGTTGCTCGGAGCCGGGGGACAGGGAAGGGAGCGCGTGGAGTGGGAAGTGTGTGGAGGATGAGGAGGTGGGAGCGGTGGAGAACTGGGCTGTGACGGGAAGTGGCAGCTCCGAGGAGTACTTTGTGGCTGAGGAGAACTTGGAGGCCCTGGGCCAGAGGACTAGGGGGTCGGGGACAGCGTTGGGCCACACACTCTGCTCCAGGTCTAAGTCATGGGATCACGGCGGGAGGGATCTGAGCAGCTCCGGATCTTCCAGCTCCTATAAGTCCCTGGACAACTCCCCAGAGTTCCTAGCACGGACCCCACCTCGCATCAGAAGAGGGCTTTTTATTGACGGGTGAGTGACTGGGACTAGCCTGGGGTGTTGCTCATTAGTTAAGGGTGATATCCGGCTGGCCACAGTGTTGGGGAACATACTGCTGCTTAAAGATATCAGCTCAAATCATTCAAATCTACCAACATTTGTTTTTTTGTTTTCTGTTGGTGTTTCAGGGATTCACCAACTAAGTTGGACAGGGAGGTCCTGTTAGCAATAGAAGCCATTGACATTGACCCCTCGAAGTTCCCCAACATTCACAAATGGAGGAGCACAGTGCAGACATACACCTCATCAGACATGCAGAGGTTGGTATTACAGGTTCTTCAATATTAAATACATATATGAACAGCTGACATACTGCTTCCTGTCCCACTAGGCTAAAATACAGGTTTTTGCTTTTGCTAAACATGTCCTTTTATATAGATGTATAGTTTGGATATAGATGTATAGCTTGGATATAGATGTATACCTACTCTCTATCATTTTGTTTGGCCTTGCGGTGGCCCTATTTCACGAGAGGTTTTGTACAAGACCATTGGCTCATTGCGGTTGTATTTTGTCAGCTGGACCGCTAGAAAATATTGTGTTTAAAGGTGGGCACATGTGTATATATATGTATGTATATTGCTCGAACCAATGGATCCAGAGAAAGTAACATCATTCAAATATGTGTGAAAAATACAAGACAACCTATTGCATTATCTTTTTGGTGTTTGCCTGTGATGTTATGGAAGGTGGGCTAAGGAGTGAAGGAGGTGTTTATGGGAATATATGTGGGGAAATATCTAATTTGCCTTTATGGTGGGCTGAGGAGTGAAGTAGGTGGTTATAGGGATATATCTCATTTGCCTTAATGGTGGCCCAGTGGTAAACTGCTGAAACCCAGAATGTCTGCTTGTTGCTTTCCTTTGCGGCCTGTCTTCCAGTTGGCCCAGCCCTGCAGTGGTGAAGAGCCGGCAACGGGCCTACCAGGCTTCCCCCCTCACACACAGCAGCTTGGTGTCCCCGGCCAGGGACCGATTCAGCCCTGCCCGTCACGCTGGTTCTCCAGACATCACCAGCCCCAGCCGCTACAGCCCCGCACATGCCAGCTACATCCAGCGCATCCGCCTCAGGCACTTCAACGACCCCTAGACCACAACGAGCCTGACCTCTAACCCCACCTGGCCAGAAAAGATCCCATGGCAACCCATGGCCGTGTACGCCGGAGCTCAAAACCACGTCCCTAACTAAATATGCACAAGTGTCTTGAAGATTTCTATGATGTACGGTACTACTTCTGCGTTGTATACAATATTGTATACAAGGAAAAACAAGTTCTTTATTCTGTCCTACGTACTGTATGAGTGTTGAATTGACTTTAATATAATTAATTATTGAGTAGGATACACCTGTATCTTTTTGAATAACCCATAACACAGCTGCACTTCCCAAAAGATTGAGTAGGTGTTCATTAAACCTCAGAATAATAACATTCATTAACTGAAGATTTGATGTTTTTAAAAAGTAAAATAAAATGTCAATATTGTAGACTTATTTTTGGTATGACAGTAAATAGCACAAAATCAAGTTTTTATTGTGTGTATTAAACCAACTGCCAGTTAATTTGTTTTTTCTCAGTTTAGGAAATGCCTTAATTTTCTGAAGTATTTGATCAGTCAGAATTACCCACATTCTCTCCAGTTTGTTGAGTAGATGCATTCTGAAGACAGGATAGCAAACTCCATCCTATCCCAGCTTACCCAACAATTTGCTGCAAACATGAGGAAAATGATAATACAAAGTTTGTTTTTATTTAATTAATAAATCAATAGAGTTGTGTTCATTATCCAGGTACCATTGTTCTTTCATTCTGGTCTGTACTTGTGTGGTCTTGACATTTCTCTTTTGTCTCACTCAACAGCTGAACTCTTCTTGGTTTTTCTGAAAGTGTATGAAGTGCAGCCAGTTCAAACAGGAACACACACACACACACCATACAACAGTTAACGTTCTATTTTTCAACACATTTGGCCATGTCACAGAGAGAAACATTTGCAATGTTAAAGCAGTTTTTCTGAAATTCTACCCATTCTGCTATCTGGGACGCAACCACCTAGTAGTAATCTGTAACCACATAGTAATCTGGCACTTCACTAGCCTCCACCTGCAGGTGTTTGTCAGGGGTTGTTGATATAGAATATTCAGCATCTCGCCGTCGATGGTTATTTTAATGATGAATGCATTTTCTGGTGCTCACATACCTCGAAAAGAGCAGAGCATAAATGCTGAAGCCTAATACAGCCTAATGCTTAAAAATAAATGTTTAATGGCTTTTTTAAGTAGTGTTTTCTGTTTGAACTGAGAGTAAACCTAGCTGTACAAAACAGGTTACTGTGCAACAACAATGTGTTTACTCACATATTACTAATGGCTGACTGACTGCAGCCCAACTGTAGCTGTTCGAAGTCAGTTTAAAAACGCCAGCCAGGAGAGCTGAAGCTAGAAATGAACAGCTGTTAATCCAAATGTCATGGAAATCATCCTTACTGTATAGATTGTCAGTTGGGGTCAGTATGAAATATGAGTAATATTGAATGTGAATTAAAACCTTGATCGAGGCACAAATTTCATGGATAGGATTGTATTGTTCTCGTGCTCACAGGTGACGCAGATTTTCCTCTCGTCTCCAAAAATGTTTTATGAATGTGGAGTTCTGTTAATTGCTCCAAAATACTTAAACATGCTTATTGTGCGTTGGCATTCTGTGCTTTATAAAAAAAAAAAAAAAAACTGGATTTATAACTATTTCATTGTAACTTTTCTCTTGTATGTCCAGTTCATTTGCTTCCAACTTCTCAATAAAACCTTTTCCTCACCATTGAAGGGTTGTGTTTGTGTCACGTTATGGTTCAAGCTGCCATTGGCACCACAGCCCCATCCATGGCTGTGTCACTATGGGTGGGATTCATTCAAACCAGCACAGCATGGTTGACAGTACTAAGAGTACTAATGAGAAATAACAATAAATTTACAACAGCATGTCTCATTTATTGCATGTTTCCACTGAACACGACTATATCCAACCCTCAGAAAAAGCCTTGGTCAAACTACAAAAGACTGAGCACGCATTTACAGCAACACATTAAAAAAGCCATAGAAATTTTCAAGGTTTTTGGATTACAAATCCTTCCGTCTTTGAAATATTTATATTGTTTACATTCGTAACAAGTGACAAGTGGACAGAGGCAGCCTTTTTCGGATAGGTTGCATTCTGAGGCGCTTGGTTACAGCAGTTTATTCACTGAGACCTAACTCCTCGGTTGAAGGAACGACACTACGCTCCCCTTTCACACTGCAGTTGGCAAATAATGGCACAGGGGTTGTTCACAACAAAAAGAAGTGTAATATAGTTTTTGCACACGGATGTTACAAAACACCAAAAGTTACTTTCAAGACACTTACGGAGAAGTCAAGAGCAATTCGGGTCACCCTGCGACCGACATCTCAACCTGTCAGAGAAAGAACCCACTGAATACAGTTCAATGTTGTCAGGTCCTTGTGAGTTTGTCTGGTGGCATGAACCCAGAGTCTCCCAGGGTCCTTAAAGCCACCCTACCACTGGGGCGCACGGTGAGCCAGGTGATGCTGCCATTGTTCAGGCCCATCCTCAGCCATCCCTCTGGGGGAAACTGCAGAGCCCTGCAACACAAGCCAGAAGGTCAGAGGACCAACATACCCATGGACAGCTGGTTGAAATAACACACTTTCAATGTAAACGTTTACAGATACACACCCATCTGTCGTCTTAATTAAATTCATAAAATGCAAGGTTGGTATTGGTGCAAAACGTTCGCCGGATGACGGGTTCCTTCACCCGATTAAGCCTTCACAAAGACGCCAACACACCTGCACACAAAGTAGCGGATGACGTTGGCATGACAGACGATTATCTCATAGCTGTCCTCCTTCTGCTTGGGGTCAGCCCGGTGAATATAGCGGCGGAAGGCAGCCTCAATCCGAGCCCCGTCCTCGTGGTACTGCTGTAACGCGGCAGAGATCCACAGTGGTCGTGTCAGTCAGGGATTTGATCTGACCTCTGAGCACTCATTGAAACACATTGCATTGTATTATGTATTTGTCGTTGCTTTGAAAGATGCAGACAGCAGCAACTTGATGGGAGCCTTAACAGGAGGCAGTGTGATGGACACAATCCAGAATAGTCTCTCACCACAGCGTCTGGCTTCCAGTGGGTGACAGGAGGCACCGGTTCAATGGGCGCTCCTTCCCTCAGCAAATCACAGCTTACCAGCTCCACCCCTAAGCCAATAGTAGATCAGAAGAGTTCATTTAGTGGGGGAAGGATCAAAGGTATCTACTGTATAATGATTTGACAATTTTTACATCTGAAAATTGAGATTTGGTCACAGTTGATGTAAAAATATCTACAACTATGCAAAATCACAATTCATTTGTTAAATGCTTTGTTGACACCCGTTGTCAACTAACAATGAAATGCATGCTCATACTGTAGGTTCTTTTTATGAACAACACCAATCTGAGTGAGGTGTTAACACAAGGAAGTGTATGTAAATACACAAAGTGAATCTCAATAACATGAAATGAATAAAACTATATATAGAGCAGAGTGGCATCTCTAACAGCCAAGGATTCTTTAGTCAAAACGTGTCATTCTATGGTTGAATCAGAAGTGATGGACTGAGACGAGGTCACCACGTGATGTACAGTACTCGTTAGACCCGTGGAAGCAGCCCAGTGTGTCTGGTTACTATACAGACTCCAGGAATACACCTCAGCTGTCGGCCTACGCTTCTGACCTGGAATGTACTTGCTGATGATCTTAGCCGTCTCTGCGGCCCTGGCCATGGAGGAGTGGACTAACATGTCATACTTCAGCCCCAAGGCCGCCAAACGTTGACCCGTTAACCCTGCCTGGTCCCGACCTGCAGAACACAGACACATCGTCCTGCGCGTTAGGAGATTGGAGGACTAGGTAGATATCTCGTGTTTTTTTTTTTTGTTTTTTTTTATTACACCGAGTAGACAGAAGCACAGGGTACAAAACCTAAATGGGTAAGGACTCTTTCATGGTCTCCATTCCCGCTCAGATTGTACTGGGAGTGTCTGATGAGGAGGATGTGGCGTGTGGCTTTGGGTTTTCCATTCTCCTGCTCTGTGCTGGGATCTTCACTAGCATTCTCTTTCTTCCCATTTGTCTGGAGTGTGGACGGTTCCCGCCTAGTACAGTGCAGACAAAAAAAATGGTGTTGAGTCGTGGTTTATTTCTCTAGTTGACTTGTCAAAAGCACAGAAAAAAGACTGTAACCGTGTTGTTGATGGCTACTATCAATCAAGCGCACTAGATGACCCACACCACATCCGAGTCCGCATCAAACTTAGGGAAAAAAGGAGTCATACTTATCCCAGTTGAAGTCCCAGGCATGACCAGTAGATGCAACAGTGTGTTTTCCCGCTGACCATGTCACTGGCTGGGCAGCTTGGAGAACATTGAACCGAAACCACGGACGAGGTCGGTCTCCACGCTTCTCACTGAAATTGCCTTGGGATTCAGCTGCCGCAGCTGCGACCAACAACACCGCTGATCCTCCAGCGAAGCCACACACGAGTTTGACTGTCCTCCGATATGACATTGTGTAAGGAGTTGGTGTAAGCTATGTTTCAAGATCCCTGCAGTCGGTGTTCACTACGTTGCAAGCTAGCTAACTTGGCAATTACGATCAAGAGATGAGCAGCGGTCTAGTATTAGAGGCTAATCCTGATCTAGCTAGGGCAGCCTCTGGTCATGGTGGATTTACACAGTTCTTGGTAGCTACAAGATCACAGTGAAAACTCTCCAACGACGCTTTAATCACCAGCTAAAAATAGGTCAACTCAAAGATTAAGAAGCTACCAGGAACCACTTAGCAAGCTAAATGCAACCCGAAAGAGAAAATACTCAGGGAAAACGACGGTGTCTCGGTTGAGCCAAAGAACCAAGTTGCGTATATTACGGTACGCAAATGGTTGACGGAAACAACGAAAGGTATTTTACCACTAGGTGGGGCGATCAGCTTAAAAACAGATGGAAACGTTAACACGGAAAATTGAGTAGGGGTGAAAAGAGATTGTGAAGATCCTTATTTGAAATGTCGTCAATAAAAACGTATACACTCTTACTGTAAGGTCAAGTTCACAAAGGGGGACTTGTGTGTGATATTTGAAATAAATAGGCTATTCAAGCACATTTAATTGCAACCTAAATAATGACTTACATTGCAGACTTCAAAGTGTAGCCACTTGCTGTAGCCAACGCTTCACTTCGAAGCCAAAGTATCACGCTGAATTCTCTGCGTTTTGCATTGAGAGGCTCCACCTTTCAAGAGGTTCTGTGACCTCACTCGTGGGCTGGATTTCTAGGGTGGGATTTCCAAGCTTTCGAAGCGCTGTATTTTTTGCCTGCGCCTGTCTATCTTTGGATCTGCGTGCGTTTAACAGTAGTAAAGACGGATTGGCTGAATCGTTAACTGTATATATTGTAGACTGGATCTTTACATCTGCATGTCTCCAACTGGAATAAATAATTGAGGAATGTGGAAATTACAGAATGCCCAACAGCGTTGGAAAAAGATTTAAACCCACCAAATACATCCCGGTATCTACTGCTGCTACTCTTCTTGTGGGATCCACCACCTTATTCTTCGTTTTTACGTGAGTTTTATTGTTTATTAAGTCTTATATTAGGTAAGGTTTGGTAATATCCGTTCATATAAAGAGTTTCGTATTCGAATCAGCAGCTTAACTACGACGATCTGTTAACTAGTGGCTCTTACAGAAGTTTTTATTGGACGGTTTAAAGGCTGTTTTTCCAGGCTCGGACCGTCTGTGCTTTTATGAATGGTTTTAACAATCTAGACTGTGCACTCCATTGCATTGCATTTCCTTGGTAAACAGTTATTTTGTTGATGTGTTAAAGCATTATGGTAGAATTTTATTTTTCTGTTTTCTCAAATTGTATTCCTTCCTAGAATAAAGTTGTACAACCTACTCAAGCTTGAAGTATATGCACATATTGCCTGGGTTACAAGCCCGAGGCCGCCATACTTGCCAGCTAGTTGCCCCTCTTTAGTTCTACAAGCACAGCAAACGAGTAACACAGCGGGTAATTGTGACATTGCTTCAACAGGTAGTCTAATTTAGATACGTGTCTGATATCCAATAACATGTAATCGACATAGTTCCATTGTTTCGCATTCAATAACGACATGAAAGTGTTTAACGGGAAACTTAGCCTACTGCTGTCACTCAAGTGCATACATGCGCTCTGAAGGTTGAGCAACTGGACATTCAATGGTGATGTGTGGGGTTTACAATGAGGAACGTTTTTACTATGGTTATTTTCTCAAAAACAGATGTTCTACTCTTTGTTTGGTGTTCTGTTTCCACTCTCTGTATTCATCTATTTTTCTTTCTCTTTATTTCTCTTTCTCTCAAACACACAATTTTTCCAGTTCCAATTGTAAGCATGATGAATCCTGTGATCTACTTTTAAGTGCATTGTTTTCCTAACAATCTGAATGCAACCTTTGACGGATCGTTTGTGCTGTAAATTCGAATTTCACTTTGGTTTTCAGCCGAGCCTATATGCTTAGGGAGACCAGTGGTTTGACTGAACTGGTGTGATTTATTGTCTATGATGTGGTCGATCTGCCCAGTTTAGAGGTACTGTAAAGTGATGCTTTGCCACACCACATGACATGTTATCCTGCAGCAGTGGTGTGACTCATGTATTTTGCTTAACAGACCATCAGATGTCCTCATGCAGTCATGAGGTGATAAATTAATCATGGTGAAACATAATCCCCTGTTTTGATTTTGATATTATCCTTTACTCAATTAAAATTGGCTCTTCTAAAAAATGTGCATGTAAAAAGTGCATGTGATATTGCAAAATAAATCAGTAAATAACTTAACTTAAACAACTATAAAAACATCCCAAAGGAAGTGTTTTAAAATGTTGCTCATAAAATGGTATTCAGAACTGCATAGACAAGAGAACAGGGTTGTGAGTGGTATGGCTTTTGTATTTGGAGGTTTACTGTAGACCCTTCCTGGCTATGCATAGACACACGATCAGATGAAGAGATAGTATAATGCTGTAGTCCTGCTTTGTGCATTGGCACCAGAGTAGCTGAGACTGTACAGGAAACCTGTCTCAGGTCCTTTCCCAATCCTTCAGAGATTTTGGTGGCATTGTTAAGGCTCATACAACGGGATAGCCACAGGTATTATAGAACCAACAAACAATGACTTGATTTTTCTAAGCAATGATCAAGTGATGCATGTGACTTAAATCACTTGTTGTTTGAAATCAAACTTCAGTTCTTGAAAAACCTGGTGCCCCCAGCAAACGCAGACAACGTTATGGTTCATCTACTCAAATTTCAAAAGCAATCATCTGTGAAAACAGCCTTATACTTTCAGGGTTTGAGGTGTGTTCTTCGAGAAGATAAGTTGAGACGAAAAATCTTACTGCTAGCTCTCATGTTGTTTTCCCTTTCGATCAGCCGCCCCAGAGCTACAGCATCATATTCACAAGACAAAATGTTTTACGGCATTACAGGAAATATCCCAATGAATCAGTTATAAATGACAAGTGGTAGTGTATTGGCCTTCCTTATTGTTGTAGTAGCATTAGTAATTATAGAATCAGCTTGTGAAAATGTGTACATTCTATTTCTTGTGCTTTTAGTGGTGGAATGAATAAATTCAAATGAGATAGATTGTCCAAGCATGAAGTGCAACAGATGGGCAGGGAGGTTACCACTTAGGATTCTACCCCCTTTGCTCAGCTCTTTGATTCCACAATGAACCAAGAATCTAGAGGATTGGGCAATGCATGATGTCCCCCGGGGTGGAATGTGGTACACATCCACTCAACATTTGTGGGTTGCATATACAGTGTGCTTGATACTCCTCACTGGATCCCAACATCCCACAATGCACCCAAAAGATCCACCATTAACTTCAACACAACACATGTAGGCAGACGCGATAGACAAAGCCACATGTACCGTGTTCAGAGAGCAGTAAGCCAGCAGCAACCTCCTCCAAGAGTTAGTGAGTCATTTCTAGCCCGCTCTTCACTCTAGTGTCATAATCAATGAGCCCTCGCTCAGTGTTACTGTTACTGCTGTGCTCGGGTTCTCTGTTAGTGGGTTTACAGTATGTCAGTCTTCTGCCACCACTATATGATTCACTAGTTCACATAAGACATGACGCCAATAAAACAAGGTCCCTTGATTCCTCCACATAGGTCCAGTGTCTGATGTTTCTGGGCAATACTTTTGAAAAGGACGTCAAATCTAACAGTCTGCATATTTTAGAAGCAAAACTTATTTGCATTATTTCAACTGGAGAAGAAGTGGTTTTCATTCGAATAATATATGTAGAATAATACACAAACATACGAACAAGGATATTGCTTAGTGTTTGTTCCAGTCAAATGTTCCTTTTAAAGAAACAATGTGGTGTAAAATTAGATATTGTGTTGATGTAACCAAATACCCAATACTATCATTTGCTGTCAAGACCAATATCCCATATTCAAGATGGTAATTTAAATGGGTTTATGGAGACAGTCAATTCACCATGAAGATGATAACTGGTTCAACATGGCAATACATTATTGAGTTTTCTGAATTTATTTATGGCCACAATATCTCCAACATTTTCAGCTTGGCATGGGTGCCAGAGCAGAGGGGACAGACCGAGAAATCTAATCTATTATTTCCACATCTGTTTCCTCTTTGATTCTTGGTTTATATGCTTGATGCAATACTAGAATAGTATTCTTTACTACACGGCGGCTTTTAGAAATATTCACGCTTTTGGACTTTTTCCACCCTCTCTTTTTATTACAACATGAAATCAAAACGGATTTAATTAGGAGTTTACAAACAGACAATTACTGTATTCACCCCTTTAGTCAATATTTGGTAGAGACAGCAATTGCAGCCGTACATCAATTTAGATTTACAGGTCTGCCAAACGTGCTGAGGCCAAAGAGCTTTATATTGGTCCCACCAGACCATAGGATCTGGTTCCAATCAGAATGTCCCCCATGCCACTCTCCCATAAAGAACACTTTTGTGAAGCTCCCAGACTGTTGTTGCAGTATGCACAGTGTCTCCCGGCTCAGCTGTTTTCGACTGTAACCCCTTAAGTGTTGCCATAGGCCTTTTGGTGTCCATTCTTACCAATATACTATAATTTCCAAGGAATTACTATACTAAACAGTTATGCAAAATACGTATATTTGGCAATTATGTGCTCCGGGGTTTATGTCCTAGCCCTGATTGGTGCTTTTTAAAGAACCATATTGGGTTTGATTAAAATATGAACAGGTGGACTCCATTCAACTAATTGGAATAATGGAATGGAATAATGTTCAACTCAACGGCTAAGTGGCCATATGCCTTTGTTACATAGTCGTGTTTTAAAACATTTCCATATCCAGACTATATCCATCAAATGGTTCCCTTCATTCCTACATATTGCTCTTCTTTTGACTGGAGTACTGTAGGCTGCAAAGATATTTGGGACACCAACTTCCTCTCTGTAGATTCTGTATACACAACTGCGGTCCCCACTCTTAGAGGTTCTGTGAATAGTGCAACTCGCCCTCCTCTCACTCTTGGAAGTTCTGTAAACATAGCTACTGTCCTCTCTATCTCTTACTTTTGTTACACTGTTGTCCTGTTAATTAGTGTCTAGGTCAATATTGTGTAGTCTAGCCCTCCTCCATTCCTCTGTGTTTATCAGTTAAGATACTAATGTAATCTAACATTGATGCTAAGGTCCAGTAAACACTGATGCTGTTCCCTTTCTCTCACTCTTGGAGGTTCTGTAAACACGGATGCTGTTCCCTTTCTCTCACTCTTGGAGGTTCTGTAAATACTGATGCTGTCCGCTTTCTCTCACTCTTGGAGGTTCTGTAAAGACTGATGCTGTCCCCTTTCTCTCACTCTTGGAGGTTCTCTAAACACTGATGCTGTCCCCTCTCTCACTTTTGTTTCACTGTTGTCCTATTTATTAGTGTCTGGGTCTATCTATATATATATATATATATATATATATATATATTCCTTTATGTTACATACAATATATATACATTCCTTTATGTTAAGCTGCTAAGATAATGATTTGCATTGTTTGTTTGGTATGACTTGATATTGTGGATATGGGTCTTGTCTCGTTTGGTTTTCTAAATCGCATTTGATGTTCTTTGTGTGGATTTCTGTGTTTCATCCTTTATGTTTGGTTATCAATACAGTTGACTATCTTCTTCGACTAGCTTTTCTATTCTGTGACCTTCTGAGAAAGAGATGTAGCATATTATTTAGAGCTCAAACTTTTCAGGAAATGCTAGAATTACCAACAGAGGAAAGTCATCAGTTTTGGCATTACTGTCAATAACCCTGGGACTTTGGTCTGAATGGATTGAATAGAGAAAGCTTTGTCTTTCTGTATCATACAGAGGATAGATGATAATGATATTTTTTTAGAAAACAGCAAGGCCAAAAGAGGCATTCACACCCTAAAGTGATTCATAAAATTGCTGTTGTTCACTGGTTTGGGAAAAATATCTGGTTCTTAGGTTTTAGGCAGGACTTGATATGGTGTGGCTAGGTGGGTCTGATTTAAATATTTTTACAAGATGCTCCTTAGGTCAAGATGATTAACAGGTTGTGGTCTAAGGAATGCATGCCTATTCATCCAAGAATTTAATCCCACTCATTTACTGGTTTGATGATCCATATGTTACACTGATCAACATTAGTTACCTAAGGTTTAATGATACATACAGTAGGGAGAACAAGTATTTGAAACACTGTTGATTTTGCAGGTTTTCCTGCTTACAAAGCGTGTAGAGGTCTATAATTTTTATCATAGGTTCACTTCATTTGTGAGAGACGGAATCTAAAACAAAAATCCAAGAAATCACATTTTATGATTTTTAAGTAATTAATTTGCGTTTTATTGCATGACATAGGTATTTGATCACCTACCAACCAGTAAGAATTCCGGCTCTCACAGACCTGTTAGTTTGTCTTTAAGAAGCCTGTTCTCCCCTCATTACCTGTATTAACTGCTCCTGTTTGAACTCGTTACCTGTAGAAAAGACACCTGTCCACACACTCAATCAAACAGACTCCAACCTCTCCACAATGGCCAAGATCAGAGAGCTGTGTAAGGACATCAGAGATAAAATTGTAGACCTGCACAATGCTGGGATGGGCTACAGGACAATAGGCCAGCAGCTTGGTGAGGAGGCAACAATTGTTGGTGCAATTATTAGAAAATGGAAGAAGTTCAAGATGACGGTCAATCACCCTCGGTATGGGGCTCCATGCAAGATCTCACCTCGTGGGGCATCAATGATCATGAGGAAGGTGAGGGATCAGCCCAGAACTACATGGCAGGACCTGGTTAATGACCATAAAAGAGCTGGGTCCACAGTCTCAAAGAAAACCATTTGTAACACACTACGCCGTCATGGATTAAAATTCTGCAGCGCACGCAAGGTCCCCCTGCTCAAGCCAGTGCATGTCCAGGTCCATCTGAAGTTTGTCAATGACCATCTGGATGATCCAGAGGAGGAATGGGAGAAGGTCATGTGGTCTGATGAAACAAAAATAGAGCTTTTTGGTCTAAACTCCACTCTCTGTGTTTGACCAAGAAGAAGGATGAGTACAACCCCAAGAACACCATCCCAACCGTGAAGCATGGAGGTGGAGACATAATTCTTTGGGGATGCTTTTCTGCAAAGGGGACAGGACGACTGCACTGCATTGAGGAGAGGATGGATGGGGCAAACCTGGTCAAGAACTACAGAAAAAGTATGATCTCTGTAATTGCAAACAAAGGTTTCTGTACCAAATATTAAGTTCTGCTTTTCTGATGTATCAAATACTTATGTCATGCAATAAAATGCAAATTCATTGCTTAAAAATCATACAATGTGATTTTCTGGATTTTTGTTTTAGATTCCGTCTCTCACAGTTGAAGTGTACCTATGATAAAAATGACAGACCTCTACATGCTTTGTAAGTAGGAAAACCTGCAAAATCGGCAGTGTATCAAATACTTGTTCTCCCCACTGTATGTTACAATGATTTTCACTGGCTATGTATGGTTTGGGTTTAGTCTCCACTGACCACTCAGCTGGAGGTCAGACCAACGTTTAAGTTTTAATCAGTACTGGAACCGTAAAGAGAGCTTTTTCCGCTGTAGATGAGGGTAGAGTAATTGTATTGTTACCGCAAAACAAAGACTTCGTTCAACGAGTAGACAGTGTGGTGACTCGCTCTCTGCGTCTCTAATGGGGGTTCACAAATTCACGCTCTAAGATGGATGTATCTAAATCTGGCTTTCGATGCTCCTATATTTTTAGCCGCAGCCTGCATGACAGTAATGAGATCCAATGTATATTTCAGGCCAGAATTGTTGATATAATAAAAAGACATGCTCACCGGGGCCCCATAAATGACTGTTAACATTTATAACGCCAGCCTCCCGCCTCCCTCCGTCCTCCCACTCGCCAACCCTCTCACAGGGAGGATAATATTCCAGTCATTATCTGCCATGGCAGGATACCGCTATTAATCAGATCCCTTTCCTGCAGAACCCAGGCCGGTCCATCTGTTGGTTCCCCTCAATGTATGTGTGTTAGCCCGGCCACTTCCTTATAAGCCTTTGCCTTCCGACTTCATCCTTCATTGGCGGACAAAAAAAAGCTGGGGTCATCTAATAGCCTATCAATGCCTGATTTTAACTAAATTCAAAATATGCCAATGTATTGCTTTCCCTGGTCGGTGTCTTACAATTCCATGGCACCAATGGCACAAACCGTCATTCTATAAATGGGTTTTGCTGTTTCAAATATTCTGTGTACGTTGTTGAAGGTGGTCTTTTAGCAAAGCTGTTTTAAATCAATGAATTTGGTTTGGCGTATTGTGCTTTTCACAGGGGTGAAATCTGATCTGCCCCAAAGCAGCCTAATCCTGCCTGGCGGAACAACAACCTTATGCCACAGGATGTTCTAGAAGAGATTTGTTTAATTCATATTCCGTGTCAGACGCCAGCAGGCCTTTGATGGGGAATGGGGCGGTGTGCTGGTTGGTCATGAGGACTCTGGCTCTGTGTAGAACAATCCAGTCTGTGTGAGACAAGTGATTTGCCCTAATAACACTGGGGTCAAGTGTTTTGTGTGAGGGTTTTGTTCAGGACGTTACCTTATTTTCTTAGCATATTTGTTCATGTTTTTGCTGTCTTTTTGAAGTTTTATGTTTAATCTGAGCCTTAAATGGCTGTGTTTCTCAACATTTTGGGCTAAATGCAGACATAAGACACAACCTTTAGTTTTGTTGGTGCTTTTTGTGACAAACACATTGACTCAAGAAGTAAGAGAAATTCCTTTATTTTGTCACAATCTTTTGTCTGTGTTATATCTAGGAGGAGAGCTTTTCTCATTTCAAATTTATAAGCTTATTGCTACTTCAGACATTTTCTTAAATGTATTTCTACACGCCATCAATCTTTCTCTGAGCTCGTCTAAAGTAAATTGTGCCTCGTGATGCCGTGACTTAACTAAATGGAGCCATCTGTATAGTCAGAGCAGCTCAAAGCAGCAGTGTGACTGAATAAGTGCGGGAAAGCAGAGGGAGGTTCTTGGGAAAGGGTGCTTGCCTTCCCTTGCCCCACCCCAGTGAGGGAGCCTGGTAGTGGAAACTCCTCCTGGGAACATTTGGGATTGATTTAGACCTCCAGCCGCTCCCTCTCTGGGTGTCTCCACCCTGTGGAGTGTGTGTGTGTGGTCAGGCGTGTAGGGGTCATGCAAGGGTGGTCATGCGTGTAGGGGTCAGGCTTGCAAAAGAAAATCAGTATACAGGTGCCCTCAGAAATCATGGAGCAGATTGTTTCCACATGGAGATAATGATGAACCTTTAGGTCATCTTAATGGGATAGAATGTGCTGTAATGGTTTTGCTTCTCTGTGCCCTTGCTTGTAGTCTCCTCATTCAAACAGTACTACTTGTATCCCTCTCAGTGTAGATCGTTAGTATTCCTTCCTTCAGTCACTTTCTGTAATGTCTTATTGGGGACTGAAGCACATTCAGCTGACAGATGACGCTATGTCTGCCTTCTAAATGACATCGCATTTCCTTTAATAGGATACTATTTGCATGTTCTGCAGTACACAGGGAATGGAGTGCCACTTGGAGGGTGGGAGTTTTGATACAGCACCTTGCATTTGTCTGTTTCCTGCGTTAGTTGAATGGACTGTGTCCAGTGGGATAGATACATGCAAATGGACTGATTTGTTTGAGGAAACCTGAGTTAAAGAAATACTCATACATCCTAAATGAGATGCCTTGTGGTTAGTGTTTTCAGAAATAGTTTTACCAGAATCTGGATTAAAATTACAGTAGTTTAGTCTTTGGTAACCAGAAAAGATTTGCTGATGTTCCCTGGTCACCAAATTGATTCTCCTTAGTTTTACCTGGAAACAGCTAGTGGGCTGCATGTTCAGGGCTGTCTGGCTACATGCCTAGTGGAACTATAATCTAAGATATCTTGGCAGCTTTTCTGTTTGTTTTTATAGTCTGAATGATACTGTATTAACCCCAGTTAAAGCATCCCAAATTATTATTATTTTAATTTCTGCTTTGCTGTCAGTCATGATTATTTAAATGCTGAACTTATGAATACGTTTTTGTTAGGTTGTTACCCAGCTTATTTGGCAGACATATGACTCTAAATCTCTTGTTTCAGTAAAAACAAAGCTTAGTCTTGGATTTCCTTTGGGAGACATTTTTTCTTTGTCTGGGTGACGTTTGAACCTAAACAGTTGCCAAAAGTTGTAGGAATAGACCTGAGATAGCGTTTTGAGATAGCTTTTTGAGAGGGTGACTGACATGAACCATTGTTTTAGATATTGGAGGAGAATTCTGAAATGTATGCTTTCTGGTACCCAGAACTACTGAGGCATGGGCCTAACCTGGTGTGACCACTAGAGGAACGAGTCCAGGAGCTTTAAGGGAAGGATGCGTCCTAGAACTGCCCTCTATAAGATCATCTGCAGACTCTATCACAGTCATCAAACAACTGCCATGAGCTTACCCTTCCTATCTTGTATGGGTTTATGATTGGTTATACTCATTGTATCTCATTGAGTGGTAACTTGAATTTAAATGATATTGCTATGAAAGTTAATTACTTCGCATAAATGTAATTGGCTCATCTCAGCCATTTATTGCTTTCTAAGTGATTGAAGGCCCCTGCCTTGTAACAGAGAGGGTGTGTAGAACATAGTTATATAATTTATAGCATAGCTGGGCTGATAGCATAGCTGGGCACGGTTAATCGGAAAAGTTTACGCCAGTAACCAATAATCCCTTAAGCAAAATATAGGACTTTGATAACTGTTAATTTGTTAAGTTGGTAAAAATTTCACTGAGGTCAACGATAAACGTTAATGTTTATTATGAAAAACGTTTTTTCCTCATTTAAAAAAGTTATTTTTAAGGGCTTGCATTAGTTTTTCTTTTTTTACTGTGCGTGCTAAAAACTCATAGTTTTATAAATTAGATTCCTGACTTTTTGACTGAGTCAAATTACATTACCTTTGTTCTTTTCCGTCAAGGCGAGATATATATTTAAGACTACCATTCGCTCTCAGTCAAACTGAACTTGAAATCTCGTCCCTTTTTAAACAGTAGCGCAAAGGTTTATGGAATATTAGACTCACTCATATCCCACCATTATTCTATTTCTATTGTCTAATTCTGCAGAAAAACTCTAGGGATGTCCAAAGGATTTTTAGGGATAAAACGTACTAGAGAATAGCCCATCTGATCTGGGATAGGGTGTTTTGGGGTTGTCCTGTTGCTGTGTCTCCCTATAATAGGCCATCAGGTCTGGCTATGCGGCTGGGATGGAACTTGTCTGTCAGTGTTCCAAGTGGCATTCAGCACTCCTCTTCCTATGTTGTTAGTGCTTTGGTGTCATAGCTGTAATGGGGTGTCTGACATCTGTCACTCTGCATCCTGACCTACCAGCTGTACCTGCACCATCAGCCTGCAGACTACTAAGGCCTGAACATCAGAGGGAAGCCACTATATTAATATACGCTTGTAACGGGGCCTTCACAACGTGGTTAATTTCAATGCTGTTTATTAGACTGTGAAAATTGTGTCGGCGAACAGAAAAGGAGACTCGGACTAGATTAGCTTTAGGCCACCGCCAGCCAGTGTTTTGTCGTTTCTGTCTGTGGCTTCCAACCCTTGTGTTCACAGCAGTAGGGTCATTTCTAAAGTCCTGATTATACGCGGGGTTTATTAGTGAGTGGCAAAGCCAGCTCATCCATTTTTCAAATGGTTTGAAAAACAGAATAGTTTTAGCGTAGATCGGTTTTAGCATAGACATGTTTTGGTCAGACTGTCACCATTGAACCATGGCCCTCAAACCCTTTAGCTCTTTAACCAGTGTGGCCTGTGTGTGCAAAATTAAAAGATCATTTTCTTTTCACTGAATATGCCTTTTCTTGCAATTATATATTTGGTTTCAGAGAGGTATCAGGAGATATGACGTTAAGACTGTAGATTAATATATCTTAGCAGTGCCTTCAGGGTGAAGCGACTGAAGCTGCAGTGTTACACCACTGCCATGTCTGTGAGTGTGTTTTAAAGGATAAGCATACCCAACAGACTGAGTAGACACCAAATGGAATTTACAACATTTGTTTAGCATCTCTCTCAGTACCTTTATTGTTTTCTCTCTAATTCCATGATGATGTGTTTAAGGCCTTGTCTCGTTGCAGTCACTTCCAGTGGGATCTGGAAAGTCAAAGATTGAGCCAAAGCACATTCCGTCCATCCATTCTGCTTCTTATCACACTGCTTGCTTAACCAAGACGTTAGCCGGAACATACGTGCTTGGAAGAGAATACATCACGCCAAAGCGAGACATGGCAAGTCAACCCTGGTCCACATCTGTCCTTGCAAACTGGGCAACGCTGAGCCTTTTCAGGGAAATCCTGGGCACTGTCTGTATGCTATGACCAGGATATAGCCCCCTCCTCCATCTCCTATATCCCTCCTGCCTTGACCAGGATATAGCCCCCTCCTCCATCTCCTATATCCCTCCTGCCTTGACCAGGATATAGCCCCCTCCTCCACTTTCCTAAATCCCTCCCGCCTTGACCAGGATATAGCCCTCTCCTCCATCTCCTATATCCCTCCTGCCTTGACCAGGATATAGCCCCCTCCTCCACTTTCCTATATCAGCTGGCATTCCTATTCTCACAGCATTCAAAGCCTTTGAATTTAATTATAATATGCATCAGGTCTCCATCTAGTGTGGTCTGAATGATTGAGGGACACTGCAGACGTCTTGACTTTACCTCAGCCAGGGCAGGAGGCTTGGGTTATATAGGGAGCCCTCCCTTAACATTAGGCAGACGCCTATGGCGGCACATGAATTTGAGGTGGCATTTTGACAGTTTGTTGCATTTTATGTCTTGCCTAGGGTGGTAGAACTTGCTTGGCCGGCATTGGTAAGAAGAGTCTCAAATGGGATGCTATTCCTTTAGAACCTTGTCAGAAGCACTGTGCCCTACATAGGGAATCGATCCAAAGGGCATTTTGTCTACATTGTGTTTAAAGGGATGCAATCGTTTAGTACCTTTGGTTTTCCTTGATGCTCTGGTGTAAAAGAAAGCAGCTGTCCATTTTCTGGACACAGGTTCTTTTTATTGGATCATATTTATGCCTTTTCATAAAAAATTTGAAGTCACAGTTAATGTTTCTACACACTAAATGTTTTATAAGTGGTTGAGGTGACGATTAACTTTGGGGTCTGTATTATGTCTAGTGGCCAGGTGAGCATTGATCCCCTCTTCAGTGGGGGGTCTTGGGGTGTAATAAACTATCATGGAGGGGGGGGTCGCTGGCATGACAGGAACCCCAGCGGGGGGGACACAGCAGAAGAGGCCCGGCCTCCCCTGAACTAGCAATGTTGCTCATCCTTCTATCCATGGACCAGCATTGGGTTCTTGGACTGCTTCTGATCTTCCTTCCAAACCGATGTTTCTGTCCTTGTTTAAGGGGTTCTCCAAGAAGAAGACCTCATTATACTTGCAAAACCGATGTTTCTGTCCTTGTTTAAGGGGTTCTCCAAGAAGAAGACCTCATGATACTTGCAAAACCGATGTTTCTGTCCTTGTTTAAGGGGTTCACCAAGAAGAAGACCTCATGATCCTTCCAAACCGATGTTTCTGTCCTTGTTTAAGGGGTTCTCCAAGAAGAAGACCTCATGATACTTGCAAAACCGATGTTTCTGTCCTTGTTTAAGGGGTTCTCCAAGAAGAAGACCTCATGATACTTCCAAAACCGATGTTTCTGTCCTTGTTTAAGGGGTTCACCAAGAAGAAGACCTCATGATCC
>JACXGK010001869.1:0-23782 GCA_016801125.1 Novumbra hubbsi
GCTCTAGCAGCGACCCAGGTGTAACTGGTCTGCGGCATTTCTTCCCAGTTACCAAGAGAAAGTTATTGCCGGGCTGCAGGGGCTGTGCCGGGGGACTAACAACGCTATCGTTTCTGCCTAGTGGCACAGACGCTGTTGTATCCGTTTCTACGCTAACGTAATCCTTGCCTGGCATTTGCGTCTGAAGCCGAGCCTCTAATTTTGCTATCTTAACCTGAAGACGATAGTTCTCCTCCATGTTAAAATTACAGCAGCTACAGTGAGAAGGCATGATTGTACTTAGCTTCGACTGTTCAGGTGTTCGCAAAACTTGTATGAAACTTGTATGAAACAAAACTTGTATGAAAACACACTTCAAATACAGCCATTAATCTGTCTTTTATAATAGCTTGTAATAATTCAATGCCATCAAACTATTAAATATTTACTATTGATCTAAAAATACTGATTCAAGAATTGAATATCTAATGAGAATGTACAAACTCAAAGTTACATTGAATGCATTCATTTTAGGATGAGGGACAACCACACAACTGAGTAATAGTAAGCACACTTTAATAAATTGGTTATCAGCAAAGTTCTAGAAGTAAAATAATACTAATAATATATCAAAATTTGCAGTTATTACTTCATGTATGGCTGTGGAGTTATAACGCTGAGAATACTTGTATAAGTACAAACATATCACCACCATATGTCTGAAAATCGTTCAAGATATACTCGAGTTAACCCCTAGGGGGCGCCACGTGAATACTGAGCAGATGGATGCATATGACTTGGTTAAAAAGAACACACTGCTAGAGGTATCCCATTTTAACACCAGTTAAATGCCATTTGAATGACTCCCAAAACAAAAACATATATTTTTGGAAGAATATGCACTGAGGTTGCTTAAACGTGTCAACATGTTAAATTTTTAGCTAATGAATGACAAAGATTTTAAAACACTAACCCTAAGGTCTTTGTTCAACTCAAGCACCGCCCAGCAAACTGGAGAAAACAAATTATGACGTAATTTTACCACACGCAATGCCTGCTGGGAGCGTACGATTTCCTTTCAGAGGACATTTTGGATTTAAAGGGACTGAGCGCGGACAGTATTAGGTCTCGGTAAGCCTAAGTTTGATATTACTTGTATTCTAATTAATGTCAACATTTAGTTGTTGTGTAAGGTGATTTTGTGATATTATTCGATAATGTTATGTGAAGTTTCTTTAGCGTTTCTGTTGATTTACAATATATATCTATTCTATTCTGTAGATTGAGGGGTGTGGGACACTGGCCAGCTACACTACTGTCAGTAACGCTGCGTCGTATTAACATTCAGGTTTAGCTAGTTAGCTTTCTCTTCAGTTATAATGTTAGCAAGCCACGATTTAATGGTAGCAGATATGGTTAATTATGTAAACTTTCATGGAATAAAATAAGTTGTTCACAGACATTTTTCTGCGCTGTACGTATGTTAATGTAATCTCGTGTTACCTACAGTAATGTACAGTACAAGATACACCTACTACAGACAATGAACTTTTTAAAGACTAACGTAAAGTTTGTCAACAAAGTATAGACCCATCTGCCGCCATAATTATAAGTGTTATTATAAAATACGTTTTATATTTGGTGCAGTAAGGTAACGTTTCCTGCATTGATTACGAAAACAATCAGCTGTAGTAGCTGCTAGCCTTTACCTCTGGTTGTGTCCTCCAACCATAGAGATAGTTGGAGGACACAACCGAGAGAAAATGCGTTCAAGCATGCAAGTCACTATCGAAGGAATATGTTATTTTATTGTCCCTTTAGTGGGAATTTCAGCTTCGTTCGCTGTTCATCGGCCGATTCCCCCTGATTGCTTTGTTGGTCACGTGTATATAACCTATTATATATACCATATAAACAACTAATATACCATATAATGGCAATTTAAACATGTAGGTTCCTTAGCGGAAAAACCTATGATGGCACAGATTCTATAATCTCCGTGTTGGGAGTGGAAATAACCCGGGTTTTTTTCTTGCTATCTGACTTCCATCTTATAATGGCATGGATAAAATGATGTGACTGCTTTTTATCTCTACGCTAGCTAAACAATGAAAGATCTAGCAGAACACCTAGTTACTATGGGTACGGTTTAAGGGTTGTATAAATTGTGATTCAGTATTAATAGATGTTGTATAGATGGGTCATTGTTGAATGCGCTGGAAGATGAAGGGTCAGCCTGGGTTGGATATGTCAAAATCAGGGTATTACTATCTGTTTCGAACCAACAGCTGAACTCTAAACTTACAGTATCTTTTTCAAACATTAAGGATGTCTTATTTTTCATAATTGCGCAATAGGGTAGAACTTCCTTGTGTAGGGAGTAAACAACAATTATTTTCATATTATTGGCTCATGGATTTGATCTGGCATAGTTTCTGTCAGGTTACACTACTGTCCTGGGCTACATGTAATTAGGCCTGTTTGGCATCTTTGTTTGCGTGTATATTATTTATAACTAATTGCCCCTTTGACAAGTCAGAACATCTGAAATAGAAATCTGAAATGATCTGACAAATTAATGGGGAAAAAGCTGCCGGTGTAATCAGTCCCCTCACCGTTATATTTGGTATGGTGTTATCACAGTCCCCGCACCATTATGTTTAATATGGTGTTATCACAGTCCCCTTACCATTAGATATGGTATGGTGTTGTCACAGTCCCCTCACCATTTGATTATATATGACGTTATCACAGTCTCCTCACCATTAGATTATGTATGACATTATCACGGTCCCCTCACCATTATATTTGATATGGTGTTATCACAGCCCCCTCACCGTTAGATTTGGTATGGTGTTATCACAGCCCCCTCACCATTAGATTTGGTATGGTGTTATCACAGCCCCCTCACCATTAGATTTGGTATGGTGTTATCACAGTCCCCTCACCATTAGATTTGGTATGGTGTTATCACAGCCACCTCACCATTAGATTTGGTATGGTGTTATCACAGCCCCCTCACCATTAGATTTGGTATGGCAATAGCAAGTGGATGCCAACTATACATTTTGTTTTATCAAAAACTCATTATTTACTTGCGAGTCTTTAACTGTTGTTGGTGCCGATAAAGGTAGTTATTGCTAGCATATATGGTAAATAAACAAGATGCACAGGCTGCGTGGCATAGCATTTTTGGCCGCTTGAAGGCTAATACCAGTGTACCTCCACCAAATTAACTCATTACATCTGTGCTGTGACATTCAATATACCATATTTGTGCTTTTCTGACAATGCACAACGTAGTAATCATTCCTTCAAACTGAACACTCCCCAGCCCTATGTGTAAGAATTCTCACTAAAGCAAGCCTGAAGAGGCTCATGGGGCAGAACGTGTCATGGTCACTTCCCTCTCAGCTGTCCCATGTCCTGCCACTCCCTCCCAGTGGTCTAAAGCTTCTTTGTGTCTGGTACCGCCAGTGCAGGCGGGGCTTGTGTGTTTCTGCGCATGTGCACAGAATGACCCAGTGACCAGCAGCTAGAGCCAAATGCATCGCTCAGGAGATATTGTTGATGTCTTTGATTTAGGCTGGTTTTTGCAACACTTGTTTTGTTGTTTTCCATTGTTTTGAAAAAAAATATTATTTACAAACCAGTATACCCTAATTGCTTACTAAAGCTCATCCTGTTTCAAGGATTTATCTCAGAATTCATGCTTACCCTCCACAGAAGTATGATGTCCGCATTTTCCTTAACTGTGTTTGAGATGTTTGAGTCCCCCCTCCAATGTATACTTTGTCACAAACGAGTATTGGACGAGTCAACATTATTTGTGTATGAGATTATAAACCCTGCTAAATGTGCAATTGACCCTGGGCTAACAAGCTAATTTACAGTCAATATTTCTGTCAGGTCCCCAGGACAGTGCATGCACCACTCTTGTCTCTTTCATTGGGCCGACCGATGATAAAGCTATCTGCAGTGTGTTGTTGCCCTGGCCAAAAGCAAGTGAGTCAGTGTCTCTTTGGAACAATATGCTGACTCTGTTGTTGTGTGAGCTGTGGATTGCTGGTCTTTACAGTGCACCCATCTTACCTCCTATATGCAGCTAAAACGGGTTCTGTGACCTGTGTTTGCAGTTAATTCGCATCAGGATGCTCGAATGATGAGTTCTAGGTTTTAGTAACTGAATATTTTTTCTTGTGCATCTACATTTGTGCTGCTTACATTTGTAAATGCTCAGCAGGCTCTGGAATGATTTCTGTTGAATTGTGGCCTATGGGAGAGCTTTAGAGGGACTTAAAGGGTGCTGTTTTTGACTGAAAGCTTACTTGATGGTTTGGCCAATAGGCTATTTATCAAAAATGATTTGTTATCGTTAATGGGTGTGATTATATTCTTTCTTCAGACATCTGCTTGTCTCAACTGTATTCTTGATTCTATTCTTTGCCAAGGCCCAAGGTCTTTCCCAGTCTAACTATGGCCCAGTGATTCTTAGCGTGAGGAGTGGTCGTGAGACCAACTGAACAAAAAACGATGTTCTTAGACGTGATTGAATTATGTTCTATTGCTTTCAAGGGTTTTAATAAATGTATTCCCATTAAGCAACATTCCCATATTGCCAAAATGTCCATAAATTTTTTTTTGAGTTTCCAAATTCAAATATCTGTTTTGTTGTCAGGTTTAGTGATGGCCATTCTTAATCACTTCAGAACTGAATCATTATGGAGAATTCGTTTAAAATAAAACCTTATGATTTTTTTTTTTTATATATAAACATCCTCTTATTTTAACCTCTTTCTCATGTTGAGACGTTATTGTTTACTTTGTAATAGCACCCTTTAATTTTTCCAGCGTCGATCACATGCATGAAATTTAGCTTATTTATATTTTTCCAATAGTAACCAAATTATTTAGTTGGATCCCATGCATAGGTAGGTTGCAATGAAAACCTTATGTAATTTGCTGTGCATTTTGGGTTTCTTTTATGTGTATTAGGCTGCAATGAAGAACAAGTTCTATCATATCTTGGCGTTTCATACTTGTTTCCTGTAGAGCCTGAGGCACTCGGGGTCTTACCACTTGCACCTGTTTTAGAAGTTTTGGAATTTGAAATACTTTGAAAACCTCCATGGCAGATTTGTGTCTATGCTATACATGCTAGACATGTTTTTGTTGCAGAAATTAGCCTTCTCGAGCTCTCTGAATGCAATGTTTTTGACAATGCAAATTGCTCAAACAAGTCACACACAGATCTTGTGACCTAAAACTAGACTAAAAGCTACCAGTCTGCCACTGAATTGGTTTAGCCTAGCCCATGCAATCTCTGGAGATGGTCATAAATTAGGAGAAGCACAGTTTACCTTCTCCTTTTCATGGCTGGACTTGACCACTGAAAATTAACAATGGCTTTTCCTAATGAAACTTATTTTTGTTGTGCATGGAGGCCAGTTTCACAATATTACCATATATTGAGATGATTACCGTGACCAGGCTTGTCTAATTGTTTTATAATGATAATGTCAACCTGTTACCATTGACCAGTTTTGTGACAAACATTTATTTTTACAGGGCAGACCTAAAGCCAACACATAAAATTGACCTGCATTCGGCAGGTGCTAAGTGTTAACTTAGACCCTGCTGTGTTACCCTTGAATGGAGCTGCTACATTAGCCTAACATATTATGTAATATTGGCTCCTAAACAATGTATTAATATTGACATTGGCCCTATAATCTGTCGCCCCGAGTTCAGTCTTGAGTCTCCGTGTACAAAGCATGGGCACTCGTTTGTTTAACTTCAGGAAGGAATTTAACTTGTCATGCTCACTCCCATGGTATCAGTCACCTGGCATTAGTAGATGGTGGTCACACAGTAAAGGTCACTTCAGATTTCCCCTCAGGCATTGTGTGAACAACCATGGGATGTAATATGTTTAGTGTGCGTGGTATGCATATGCAGTGACATCACCTTAAACCACTTGGATAATAATATTAGTGAATGTTGGTTGGCAGAGGTGCCCAAACGTGTCACTGCATATGCATATTACACACGTGGGGGCTTCGTGCGTGGTGGCATCTGTTGAGCAGAGGCAGCAATTTTTACTGTCTTGATCAGGAAGGCTCCCCTTCCCCTCCACCCACCTGACAAGTCCCCCCCAGTGAGGGTTGGGGCGCGGCACCTTGCCCTGTCTTCACATTGCTGAGGCAGGCTGTTCCCACAGCGGGGGAGGTCACCATCCTGCAGGTACTTTCCATCCACAGACACTGCTTCCTGACTACCGAGCTCAGGCTCCATCGCGTCTGTCCAGACATTCCCTGTCCCTACCTTCATCTTTCTGTGATGCTGTTTCCACGGTGACTGTTCATGGTGCATTGCTGGTGCTGAGTCATTATTTCGTCAGCCGGTTCCAAGCAATGGGGAATCTGGTCTTCCGTTGCTGAAACTAAGGTTGAATCTCTTTTCCACTGAGATGGTTTGATTTGAGCCATGGCACAGTCCACCCGACAGGTACTTTAAATATCCATGTTGTGTGATGAGTCAATGGATGGATTTTTTTAGGGTTGGGGTCTTGAAACATATTTGCTTAGTTTAAGGTTTTTTCTGCATTTGCTTTCCCGTTTTTATAATTTACGCCTATGTTAGAAGTGTCTCAAGTAATATGCAATTTCTGCCTGGTTTTATCCATTAAGGTGTCTAGCGTATGGGTGCAGAAGAACTATTGACAGCTCTGCGGAAAGTTATGGGTGCAGAACATTTCGTGAAATGTTATTTGCGTCTTAATTTCAGCATTTTTTAACCTAGTATAGAATTGTTTGCACTGCCATGTAATTTCACAAATGTATTATTTTACATACAAACGGATTTCAGTCACAAATTTGTCACAACAGCTCTGTTGTGAAAAAAGCATGTCTAAAATGTTTTTACTGATATTGTCGATCTTTGTCATTTCCATCCATATTTCCTAATTAGATAACTTGCTTTAAAATGCATGGATCAAAATGTTTTCCCATTGCATATTAACATTTGAAAATACTATTATTCCCTTTTAACTGAATTATCTGAGCGTTAAAACACATTTTGCTAAGTGAGTAAATCTATTTCAAATAACTAGTCTATAATATTTGCGGGTGAACGTGAGGTACAACGTCTCAATGCACAGAAAATAAAATGTAATTTTCTTGGTAGTTCCAAACACAACTGCACCACCCTGGGTGAATTTAGGTTTTAAGATAAATAAAATTGATCAGCCCATTACGAGGACGTGAATTACCAGAAAGGTGCAGCTCAATTGGACACGTCTGAAAAAACATTTCTGGATCCATCATATGTATTTTTAGGCCTACAATGTTATTAGGCTTACACTATAATAGTGGCATACAATTAACAATATAAGCAATTAAATTGGTCATCTCAATTATTGGTGCGACAATTAAGCATCATGTGGTTTTCTTTTGATCACACGGTCAGCGGACCAGATGTTTGAAGACATTATGTATTTAAAGGGTTAAAATAAGCTAGGAACTAAACTAAAATGTTACTGCACATGCACGCATATCACCTGTTACGTTTTAATACAATGAATTGAAGACGGGGATTTGGAGAAAACAAGAATGGAGTAAAAGATTTTAATTTAGACAGTGCCAAAATACACACACTGCTATGTCTGTGGTACTGAAAGCCTTTATTTACCCAAGCTAATATGTCTTTGCATAAGCCCATGGGCCCATTGATCAGAAAAATTCACAAGCGAGACTGTTTGTTAGCCCTGACAGTCTTCCCTGTGGTTCGCAGCGGTAAAAAGCACCAGAACCGTTCTTTCAACCTTCTCAAAGGTGTGTGAGAACCAAACCCCCTGAGGGATACTCGGTATATCAAAATCTTACATTTCTACCAGAGCATCAAGAGAATTTAGACCAAAGTCACTCATGTATTTAGACCTCCTTTCAATTAAGGCCAAATAAACAATATGTTTTGTTGTGAGATTTTTAGACTTGGTTGGAATGGGACCTAGCTATTTCCATTGATTAACGTTAATGAGTTAGCCCGCTGGCCAGACCAATATGGTTTAAAGGATCTGGCCTAAGTAAATAGTTACCATTGAATTAGTTCTGTTGTAAGTTTCTCTGGGGCCATCAGGTTTGTACATTACATTGCTACATTATGTGGATATCCTCAGACATGTTAACACCTGTAGGCCAACACGCAGGCTTCAGGAGAATCCGTTTTCATTAGTAACATTGCTCTCAAAGCAAGAGCCTGCTTGCTCACATTTAGTCATTAGTCTTTTTTTAACCATTGTATCATTTATTTATTCTTTATAGATTTTTTTTTATTAATTAAAATGTACATTATTTTCGAGTTTGGTTGGACCCAGAAGGGTTAATACAAAATATTTTTCTTTTGTGGTATTTTGGCAGCTCAACAAATCTTTTAAGCAGTGTTAATAAAAGTTAGAAATCCTTTTTACTTCAGCATTTGACATATTGCTGGTAAAAATGTTTTGCTCATTCTGACATTTAATTCAACAGTAACTAAATGCAATACTGCTTTGGCAATGTGGCTCACTGTCTTGTAGTGATGCATTTTAATTTACAGTGTGATGTACATAATAATAATCTGGCCACTGAATTTAATAGTATTGTTGTAAAACTAAATGATCTGTCAGAAGCTCCTTAGCCAAGGGCTGAGTAAGAAAATAAGTATTCTAGGCTTCTGAGTAAAGACAAACTAATAGATGGACTAAATAAATGGCCCATGGAGTGCTTTTTTTTGCTTTTTCAAACTTTTTCCAGTTCAATTACCACTTCATCTCCTTTAGTGAGTATCATGATTTATTTTTTTCAAAAACATTCTATACACAAATTTTTTTTTTTTTAAATTGCAATAGTACAAATATAAAATCAAAATACAAAAAGATCTGTTCCAATGATTTAGAATACATTTCCACAAAAAGGGATTTCTAATCTTTGTTTGTGAATTGATTAATACTAATGTACAACATTTTTATTAGTTTCAGTTTCTAAATCTCACAAGCTGCATTCTTTGGTAACATTGGGTTTAAATGTAGAGATGTAGATAAATGATAACATGGGTAGAATATATGGAGATTCTTAAAAGGAGACTTCCTTAATTGTATTGGTCTCCATTAATGTGTGTGTAGTGAGCTGAGCACAGCCCCAATTCATATCAGATGTTGAAGCCCAATAAAACATGGCCGAAGGGATAGCTTTGATGATAGAGATATTCCTCAATCTTGTTGAATCTCTTATGTAATAAATGTATGCCATTTATCTGAATACCATTAGAAGTAAAATGGTTTAGTGTATGAATTTGTTTTTACTAAAGATATTATCTCACTAAGTATGACTTGGAGATGAGTGTTATGTTTGCGATTGTAACTTTCAAACTTGTTACTCCTCAGCAGTGAACCCTGTGTAGATCAGGTTTGCGGATGCACAAGAAATACCCTCTTTTTGCTCTTGTTGACTACTACTAGGAATTTATTCCATGTTCTGATTGGGTCAGAGCTTGATTATTGTGACTAGCTATTCAACTAGCATTAGAGACAAGTTGCTAGGGGGGTCAACAAAACAGCATTAGGCAAGGTAGTTGTAGTCTGTGATTAGACAAGTGCTAAGAGGACATCACAAGGTCTACAATTGCCGAAGTGTGCCACAGCCTTTAAGGCTTAGTCCAAAATGTAACCCTATTCCCTAGATGGTGCAATACCAGTGAGGACCATAGAACGCTGTGGAAATTTGGTTTATTATAATTATAATTTGCTGCTGAGGATGCCGCCTGTATTGCGATATGTTTGTGACATGGCTGTGGGAAGATGATTTGATCAGGGGGTGCTGACAATGAGCAAGTGCGAGTTGCTATGCAACAGATCCGGAGGAAGTGTGCACGTTGGCTGTATTTACGGTCACTAATGATTCGACAGATGAGTGCCCAGCGATTTGCACTGACATGCTGCTAACACAGGTCACTGTCAAACTTAAAATCGTGTTTTGGAATTTTGTCAGGAGGTGTTGAGGCTGGGGGGGGGGGTGGTATTGGCAGGCTCTGCGGATACGTCAAGGGTCTTCCAGTAGGAATGGTTATCTAGTATTGGCTTTCACTGTTCTAAGGAATCTGATTTGTTGGGATTAAAAAAAAGCACTATGGAAGTCTCAATAGAGACCCATCTTTTCCGTCCTTCAGTTTTCTCCATATCCACTCAACCAGCCTCATCTTCATGTTACCCAACCCTCCCATGGATCAATATTTCTCCCACTGCCAGAGTGGCAATACATCTTCCTGAATTCCGATTAGATACAGCCCATTTCTAGACACGCCTCAGAGTGTCATTAAATCTTTGTCATAACAAATGATTCCCTGCTGGTCACATGGCATCTGTCACAATGCGGGGGTGCATGATGAGAACAGAGCCTATGCAGCGGGCAATGTGGCCTGGCTGTTGAACACGTACAAGACTTTTCTCTGCCACCTTGACGACATCCAACGCCCCCTCCCTGTCATCTACACTGAAGTGGCTATTTGTTGCCGATTCGTTGCCAATCTCTCAGTAGCCTGGATAAAAAAAGTATGCAACGTATTAAGCCTGGTTTCCTGTGCTCGGGAAGCAGATGGTCTTCTCAGCTTGTGTTTTCTGCTGCTAGCCCCATCACTCTTTACATTCCCGTACAAAAAAGAGGGAATATAATCTTAATTTACTTCTAACTTAACTTGCATCACGTTGGGTACGTTTTCATAAATTTTTGGGCTTCACAAACATCTACCCATGATTCCTAGGCCATCCATGGTCATAACCCTCCATTCAAAAGGATATTTGATTTCATGTGTTTGTGAAAGCACATGACAATTCAAGGATGGTGTTTCTTTATATATTTACTCAATGCTCTCCGAAATGTTCTCATAATCAGAGGCCTAGCTAGCATGTCTTTTTAACTGATCTAACAATTTCTTCAACAGGCATTCCCTAGTTTAGCTTAGAGTTTTTAAATCCTCATCAATGTCTTGGCCCTGCTCTGCCCACAACTGAGGCACCTGGCATATTACTGTCATTTGAGATGACCTCATTGTCCATTCTTCTAACTGCTCATTTCCATTTGTCACTTCAACGGAAATTCTTATCGGCTGCGACTCATAATTGGCTCGTTTTTCACATTCATGATTCACCGTCCTCCACCCTGTGGCCACTAAACGCTCCAACTCAGAGTCTGACAAAGCCAGCCATTCAGTCAGAAGCAGGAAAAGCTTGCCTTGTCCTCCAAGTCAACAGCGTAGAACCCAACAAAACGTCAGCCCGCAACGCTGCATCTGCGTCCCCTCTTTTGAACAGCTGGCGAGCTGGAGCACCGGCTTCTGAATCTAGGCGTGTTGGGCCGGCGCCAAAGCACAGCCGTCCAATAGAGTTATTCTGTCGCTGTCTCCCTCACGGCTGTTAATCACTGCAGACAGCAAGCTTACAGCACAAGCCATAGGCACGTTCACTTTTCATACCCTGTAGTTGATACATGTACTGTAGGAGCCGCTGAAAATGCTACATGCCTATCGTTTGAGTGTATTGTTTTATTTGCATAACATTTTCTTTACCGGATTTTGTTGCTGTAGTTATACATTATAAAACTGGGTCTTACATGTCTAGCAAAGGCTAATAATTAAAGTCTGCAGTGGTGACTCACTTTGGGAGTTTGCTGTCCTGGTATATCAGTCATGTTATAATTTTGCCAGCACCATACAGTTAGACTTTTACACTTGGCATTCCACAGACCCTCTTGTCTAGAGCAACTTTCAGGAGCAATTCAAGTTAATGCCTTGCTCACAGGAAGATTTTTCTCTACAGTAAGTACAGACATATGATATCACTGAGTCCTTAAGTTATTTCTCTGGTTATGGTGGTCAGTCATGCTTCTGTGCTATATTAATGACTAGAACACAGAGGTTCTTGCCTGTCACTGTCTTGGCCAGTTTCACTGAACCGCCGTAGAGTTATGTTTCTTTCTGACAGAACCCTGTTCTGCTCCTGTCACCTTCAATGTCACTGTGACTGCTGAGATGAGTGGCAGGGTCAAGATTGCATCCACTGCATGATAATCAGAGAACGCAATTGTTTTTCAGCTCTGCAGCTATAGTCAAGCCAAAACGTTTTTCTTTTTAGTTTGGTGCTGTTAAGCTTATTGCCGCTGTCTGTAAGCCAAAAGGAAACAACGGTGTTTGAATACTAATCAAATGCCTTGTTTACTTCTCCTTCTGATATGATAAACCACCCCTGTGATGAAGAGTGTGTATCCAAATGAAATGTACTTTTGTAATATTAGGCTTTGTACGATTCTGGGAACTGTCCAACTGGGATAAAAAAAAGTATAATAATTTGACCCCACCATGGTACCCCCCTCTCTCCAGATCCCCCTAAGGTAGACTAGACAATGTCCATAATGGTGTACCCGAGGGATGAGAAGCTGGAGAAGCTGTCCCAGGAGGAGATCATCTCCAACACAAAGCTGGTGATCCAGGGCCTGGAGGCACTAAAGAATGAGCACAACTCCATCCTGCACAGCCTTCTGGAGACCATCAAGTGCCTGAAGAAGGATGAGGAGGCCAACCTGGTGCACGAGAAGTCCAGCCTGCTGCGGAAGTCTGTAGAAATGATCGAACTGGGCCTGGGAGAAGCACAGGTATTTGTTTTCAACCCAACCTGCTATTTTTTTCAGGTCCTTGTTCAAAAAGTGACCCGTTTATGTATTTAAGGCTGAGGGGTTTGTCAAGCTGGCATTGCTTGATGATTCTCCTCTTTAATGCCGTGACTGATGCTGGCTTGACAAACCCCTCCTCCCTTCAGGTGATGATGGCCCTGTCCAACCACCTGAATGCGGTGGAGTCGGAGAAGCAGAAGCTGCGTGCCCAGGTGAGGAGGCTGTGCCAGGAGAACCAGTGGCTGAGGGACGAGCTGGCAAACACCCAGCAGAAGCTGCAGAAGAGCGAGCAGAGTGTGGCCCAGTTAGAGGAAGAGAAGAAACACCTGGAGTTCATGAATCAGCTCAAGAAGTACGACGAGGATGTGTCTCCCACGGTAAGGCTCTGAGAAACACACTCCCCAGCTGATAGGGGTTTTGAAGTGGAGCTGCATCTCGTCCCAGATGATGGATTAGTCTGGTTGTTTTTGTTTTATGAAAGCACTTTATTTCACAAAGATTATTTCTTCAGTCATTTTCTTTTCATGTATTCGTCCAATTTCTTGGTATCCAATTGTCGATTATGGCCTTGTCATTATTTTAAGGGGAGGTTTCATAATGTTTGAGTTAATGATTTTGTCATGCTGCCTATAGTAAAGCTATGTTTTAGGAACGAATACACCATTTCACACAATTGCTTTGGTCCCGGTTTCCAAATCAATGCTAGCTTTGGTGTTGAAAGACACAAGAACAACTGATGCTCACAGTTCAGACACATCAAAATCCGATAACATCATGCAATTCCTTTGAGTATTGAAACCATTCAGTGATCATAATGATGAATAGAGAATCCGGCACTTCTATGATTCTGTATGCAACATCTTTTCTCTGAAGAGCAACAACCAGCCAGATAATCTGATATTAGAAATAGATGAGCTCAGCGGTACTTTGTTTGAGCCGGAAAGGGATATTATGTGTACGGTCTTCCTGGAAAGTGACTGGTCAAAGATTCATTGATCTGCTGGAGAAGTCTTTCCTTACATTTTCAGCATAATGGTTATGACCCTGGCTGGATTTTTGGGTCTATTCAGAAGGTTAAAATTATAATTTTAAGGATCTATAAAGTCTGATGATTAAAGTCTGTTTCATCTAATAAATCCCAGACATTTTCTTTCTCAGTAATGCTATAATTAATGTCCCACGCGATTTCTGCTGCTTAATGCCGTTTGAACCATTCCAGATGAAACCTATCAGGACACCACGTTTTTTAAGAGAACACTGTTGAAAATAATAATTTAACTTTTCCCGCGTTATTAGTTCAGTAAAAAAATACCACATTTCTAAAGAGCCCAATTTTTTCCCTTGTTGGCACTTGATCTCACTGGTTGCCACACAGTATGTATCGTTCATCATGTCCTACATGACTAAAACAAAAAATACCATGTAACGGGGGTGAGGAGTGCTAATGGCCGCTGACGTGTCCTCTCAGCAGGAGGAGAAGGATGGCGAGCCTCCCAAAGACTCTCTGGACGACCTCTTCCCTAACGATGAAGAGGAGCACGGTCAAGGCAGTAAGAACCAACCATCCCAGATGTTTAGGATGCCTCCCAAGTTAAACCATGCCTACTGTTGTTCCACTGAACCTGAGCCTTTTTAGAATGCACTCGTGGGTTTACTGTCGTTTTTAAACCTTGTTGTATTGTCTTCGTTTGTTGGGGTTTTGCTACTTAAATATAATTACATGGTAGGAAATGTATTGAAAATATAGCTCCCTAATACTCTCACGTAGTTGTGTGCCATGGCATAATTTCTCTCCATTCCAGTCTCCCCTCAGCTGTTGTCTTCCTGTTTGTGTGACCTTTGCCCTGCCGTGTCCCCTTCGTCCTACCAACAGTGCTGCTTCAGCACAACAGTGCTGCAGCCCAGCAGGGTGGCTATGAGATCCCAGCCCGCCTGAGGACCCTCCACAACCTGGTGATCCAGTACGCCTCCCAGGGGCGCTACGAGGTGGCTGTGCCCCTCTGCAAACAGGCCCTGGAGGATCTGGAGAAGACCTCTGGCCATGACCACCCTGACGTGGCCACCATGCTCAACATCCTGGCCCTGGTCTACAGGTGAGGAGCAGTGTTAGGTTAGACTCAACATCCTGGCCCTAGTCAACAGGTGGGCAGTGTTAGGTTAGACTCAACATTGTGGCCCTGGTCTACAGGTGAGAGGAGCAGTGTTAGGTTAGACTCAACATCCTGGCCCTAGTCAACAGGTGGGCAGTGTTAGGTTAGACTCAACATTGTGGCCCTGGTCTACAGGTGAGAGGAGCAGTGTTAGGTTAGACTCAACATTCTGGCCCTAGTCAACAGGTGGGCATTGTTAGGTTAGACTCATTATCTTGGCCCTGGTCTACAGATGAGATGGGCAGTGTTAGGTCCGACTTAACATTGTGGCCCTGGTCTGCAGGCAAGGCCTCACAGAGTTAGGTCAGAACTAGGACAGTGTTCTTCAGACCCACACCAATATTGGAAAAGACTATGATTCCTCTGGTTTGTTTGTTTTTCATCTTGCGGCCCATGAGTGGGGTGGAAGGGTTCTGTTTGTTACTAGGACCCTGAATCATAGCTTACATTTGGTCAATGCTGTGTGCATGTTATTTTGTTTAGGTTGCTCTGTTAGGTTGTCCTTATTGCCTGTCATTTGTAGTAGTGCTGTTAATATCTTGGCAATATTTCAGCATGTTTATTGAGGCAAAGACCACACACTACTGTGTGCATGTATTCTAAGATTGTTTTCGTTTATCTTTCTCCATGTCTTTAGGGATCAGAACAAATACAAAGAGGCAGCCCACCTGCTGAACGATGCCCTCTCCATCCGAGAGAAGACCCTGGGTAAAGACCACCCGGCGGTAAGCCTGGACCCGTGTTGTCATGACAACCACCCCGTGCAGACAGACAGAACCACATGTGTTCTGGTGCTTACCTCTTATTAGCGGATCGGCTCCAGGCGATGTGTCATCTATGTCTCCTTATGGATGTATTTTATTGCTTCCTCCACGTCCCCAGTTCCTGACATGGATTTTCTGTGGTCAGGTGCAAACGTCGTCAATCACCCCAGTTCAATACCCTGTCATCTAAACCCGAACCTAATGTGAATCATGAAATCCAGGCATTCTGAAAACTGCACACGAAGGGGCAGAAGCTCCTTCAAGTTGTTGGGTTTGGTGGGTTTTCATTAACATCGGCTGCAATGAATCTATAAGAATTGGTTGCAACACATGGTGGGCTATTTATAGATTGCAACTCCTATAGTCTGCAGATACCCAATAGAGCCATGGCTAAAGCTTGATGGATGTGCTTTTCATTTGGCAATATACATTTTTCAGTGACATTACGTCCGCAACCGATGATGAATTAAACCCCAGAAGGGTTTCATTTGATGAATATAAATTGCTACGACACAGTCGGTGGCATAGCGTAGGCTGTTCTAAAAACAGTTGCTGCTCGGTGACAATAATTGAGTGTGTGTTTGTGTGTCATCCAGGTTGCCGCTACGCTCAACAACCTGGCTGTGCTTTACGGTAAGAGGGGAAAGTACAAGGAGGCTGAGCCGCTGTGCAAAAGAGCCCTGGAGATCAGAGAAAAGGTAGGCCACGTCCCTGGGACCTCCTCTAACCCCCCAGACGGCCGACTGCGCCACTCAACTCTTCACACCTCTTCATTTATGTCATCATTCTGATCGAAACCTTCAAATCAACCCTCAGTGAAACTTGGATGAGAACATAATATGACATAATATTTTTTTTAAACATAGAAGGATTTCACCTTTCTATACAAGGAAAGGAAAAAGTTAAAATGGTATTCCAAATGTGTCACGTTTTCAGCAGGGGTCCCCTGTATCCGAGGGAATTGCAGAGATTAATTGAGATCACTAATGAACATTCATAATTGGAAATGGAGAGATGAGAGAGGGGGAGATTTGCATTCCTTGTTTTGTAGTCATTTATGTGCCAAATTCACAATTTGCAGCTATTTGGTAGGTTAAGCACACAATGTCAAACAAAATCTTTTTTTTATAATTGTTTGTTGAGTATGTAAAATGCTAATAAATGGCAGTGTTGTAAATGTTGTGTGCAGTCATCAGAACTAGGAGAGTTTAAAACAAACGATAGCATACTGCCTCTCCTGCCAGTCATTTTCACTGATACATGAAGAACATTGTATCACATATGTGGTTATTTATTTACACTGTCACATAGTCATCTGCTTTTTAACATGCCCGTCCTTACTCCTGATGTGCTTACTCTTGCTTCCTGCAGCTGTACTATAGTCCTATAATAAGTGTTTCTGTTTGATTGTTGTTACAGGACAATTTAGCCATCAATGTGACCAGAGATTTGTTTGTCATGTTACTGGTCCAACATAGCAATACAACACATTTAGGTTCAGTTGTGGTTCAATGTGGGTCCCATACAAAGATGTGTGCACTAGCTACTGTGAGTGCCTCTGGATTTGAGGGCTACTGAATGTGTTGTCTCTCTCAGGTACTGGGCAAGGACCACCCTGACGTGGCCAAGCAGCTGAACAACCTGGCACTGCTCTGTCAGAACCAGGGCAAGTATGAGGAGGTGGAGTACTACTACTGCCGGGCCCTGGAGATCTACGAGTGCAGACTGGGCCCCGACGACCCCAATGTGGCCAAGACCAAGAACAACCTGGTGGGTAATGTTCATCACACTCCAAACGGAAGAAAACTGCCTGAGACGCTGAGGGACAGCATTGCTACAAAAATGTTTCGTATTGGAGGTTTCAAAGATTAAAATCTTCTCTCTTAGGTGTTCCAATGAACACATGATGAGGTTTTGATGTGTTATTTTGCGCATGGGGAACGTTTCCCATTTAAAAATGCATTGCTACAGTGCACAAGGTCACTGTAGCAATGGAGCTTTTTGTCTATTATTTGCCAGCTTTCCGAGTCCCATAGATGCTTTGCTACGCCTACTCATATCTGGTCTGCATTATGATTGAGGCCCAAGGCTGTCGCAGTGGCGCATTGTTCCTGAGCCCCGACAACACTGGGGAGATGTGAGCTTGGATGGATTAGCCATGTTTTATCAGGGAGGACAGTGTGATTTAATACCCCTGTTTGATACAGTATTGTCTTTTCTCTTCAGGCATCCTGCTTTCTTAAACAAGGGAAATACAAGGAAGCCGAGATTCTGTACAAAGAGATTCTGACCCGCGCCCACGAGAAAGAGTTTGGATCTGTTGACGGTAAGAATTGACTGAAAGCCGGAAGATAGAATGTATCAATGAAAGGACCAACGCATCACATTTCCTTGGCGATACGGTGATACGTCAGAGCTTTTCAATAAACTTCCTACCCCAAAGGGAACCATCATGGTTTTTTATAATCAAGATATGAGCAACTGGGGAAGCTGGTTGAGCAGGGTTCCCTTAGAAGATTTGTTGATGTCTGTTCTTTAAATATATTTAAAGATCTTTTTTCTTTATTTGTATCTTGTCTTACCCCAGCTAGCAGTGCTACAGATGGTCACAAGGTAAAAAAATTGACAGTGTGTTAAACAGCGTGCCACTGGTTCACCAAGGCCTGGGTCTCACCAGTCAGAGGAGGATTATTCAGGACACAGTTATGAAGAAAATAAAGAGCCTTTTCCTCCGTTTACCAGATGAACTTTCTTTGCACTTTTCCTTTGTTCTTTAATGGTCTACCTCAGGGGATTGGATATCCCACTTTTAAAAGGTCTCAATGGTACAAAAATTACACTGCTCAAAGAAATGAAAGGAACATTTAATTTACACAGTGAGTCTCGATGAAGGAATGTTTTAAGGATCATATTCTTTACTGTACATTGTGTAATTCATTAAGAGCAAAATGTTGTAACAAAGGTCAATGGTGAGCTCAGTGAGATCTTGGACAATCAGTGGTGCTACCTGGCGGCAGTGGATGCACTGATGCATAATGTCCCAGAAAATCTCAATTGGATTCAGGTCTTGAATGGACTGCAGGTAGTGACTCATGCTATCAGTAGTGACAAGGACACTAGTAAAACACAAAACTAGAGAAGAATCAGTCAGGAGAGAGATGAGGACAGAGCAATTGTCTGTAGCCCCCACCTGCAAAATGTTTTTCTTGTTTGGGGTTGTCCTGCAGTTGCTTCTCCATTGCACTTGTTGTCAGTTTCATTTGCACCAAAACTGGTCACATTGGATCACAATCGCTTTTGCTTCGTAAGTGGACAGACTTATATCCCGGAAATTAAATTAACTTGGTGTTAAGCTGCGAATATGTGTTCCCTTAATGTTTTTGAGCAGTGTAGAAAGATTGTTACTTGGCACTAGGGAACATGGAAGCTGACAAAGCAAAATAAAGAGTTTGGTGGGTTCTTGACTAGCCTTTTCATGAATTAGGACATAGCAGTCTTTTGTTTCTATTGGTCATCTGGGGGTTTGAAAAAAACGGTTTTGGTGTACTGTTACAGTGTTTCAATGTGTAATATGTAGTCTTTGTCTTCCATTCTTCCGAATGAACTGCTTGTGTCCTCTATCTCAACGCATGCTAATCAGTCAGCCTTTTTATATGATTACAGAACAATATACTTTTTGGTTTGGAAGATACATTTCTATGCAGCACAACTGATATTTGGAAATAGCATTTAAGTAATAATTTTTAACTCTTCTTCCTTAATTTTTATTATTGGACAGCTTAGTTTGAGGTGTATAATGCACAGTTGTCATACTGCATGGGTTTGAGGCAATGCTTGAATATTTTAAGAAAACATGTTATTGAATGTATTTAATGGCTCTGTATTCACATCTGCCTAATACAGATTTACCTCCTCAGGACTCATAGTCTTATTGGGGAATACTTACAATAAACCTGTTTGTGATGTGTAATTTGTGGGAAAAATGTTTTGCCTGGTAAAACAAATGAGTGGCTAGATTTCCAAACTACCTTCCTAAGTGGCTGGCGGACACACAATTTGTTATTTTTATCAGTTTAATTCCATAAATACATGACCCTCCCTAGAACAACAGATGTAACCACTGAGCACAGAACCATGTAGGTGCTGCTAAACCATGTACTGGTTTAGCAGTTCAGATTTAATCTTGAGGAAGGTTGTAAAGAGAACAGGCATTAACCTAGGAAGTCTGAACTTCTCAGCATGCAAGGGTCGGTTTGAAAGGGTGACACTTTTTAAATGGACTGCTTCTATGTTTTTGAAAGAACAACAGATCTTAGGCTTTACAGAATAGAAATGAGGCACGCGCTGACATATCCTCAGAGCACAAACGTCTCTGTTTTTCACCTGCAGCTGAGAACAAACCCATCTGGATGCATGCGGAGGAGAGGGAGGAGAGCAAGGTAGGCTGTGGTTACTCCATTATGCTGATGTCATGTGTGTACTTACGGCCACACTGGGAGCCAAAACAACTACCTGCTTGTTGGCAGGAATGTAGTATTTCCTGTGTCGAGTACGCCAACGCCACGCCTCACCTTCTCTCTTGAATCACTTCCAGGGCAAGAACCGAGACAACACCCCGTACGGGGAGTACGGAGGCTGGTACAAGGCCTGCAAAGTCAGTAGGTAAGGTCAGAGCCATGGGTTGGGCCCGCGACTGACAACCCCTTCAAACTGACATGTGTAGTTCAAGGACTTCAGGGTACAAGAGAAATGAAATTAAATATACACATTAGTCCATATTGCAAAAAATGTATATGGCCAATATATCACAGCTACAAGCGGAATTGCAGAATGTCTGGATACTATCTTCTGCTGTAATATGTTGGCAGTATACCGCAGATCCCTGAGCTACCATACTGCTCTTTTTTTTTTATCATACCCAAGGTATAAGGACTACGTACCTGGGGGGGTCAACCAATCAGCATCAAGTTTAGAATTTATTGTTTGCTGCTAATTATATTCCCGAACGTGATTGAACCAGTGATAATAACAGTGTAATATGCCATTGCCTCTGTTTAAAATAATTAGTATGCAGTTCTCAACATAACTGAGCACTCATGCAGTTAGTATGCAGTTCTCAACATAACTGACCCTAGCCATGTACACCCCTGCAGCCCTACAGTGAACACCACTCTGAGGAACCTGGGGGCTCTGTACCGCCGGCAGGGGAAGCTGGAGGCTGCAGAGACCCTGGAGGAATGTGCTATGAGGTCCCGCAAGCAGGTACACCACTAGGAAGTACTGGAATTTGCATACAGTGGAAACATCTACTCTGTTTAGTACACATGCACAGGACACTACACATGCATACACACAAGAAGTGTTAAGCACCACTAAGTGAAATGCCACAGAATTAAAGCCACTGTAAATATTTTGACTAGAACTACTTTGATCATCTATTCTGGCCTAGTTTGTAACTTAACAAATGCTTCCACTCTACAAGTCTTGGACCGTGTGTTGTTTGGTGTGTGGCTGGTTTGGATCATTTTGTCTCACGCTAGTTTTCTCTCTCTACCCTGCTTGTACCGCAGAGCAACACAGTAAGTGTTTTGTCTTGTAACAAGGTGCTATCAGTAGCGTCTCCATGAGTCCCTGTTAACATCATTCCCATGCTGCGTCACGTAATGTTGTTTCCGTCTCCGATCGCGGCCCCATGTGGCCATGCCATAGTCATCATGCTAATATGCTAATCCCACAGCCCCTATGCACTAGAATACTGCCTGGGTCCACAGTTTGTGCCTTCTTTCCAACTGCTTATTTTACAGCATGGACATATCTCAAGTCAGGCATAGAATGTTCTAGCTAGTGACACCTTTAAGGTTGTTGATGTTTAAAACCTCTGTGTTGTGTCCGTGCTCCTTGTCCCTTCAGGGCATTGACCCCATCCACCAGACCAGGGTGGTGGAGATCTTAAAGGATGGGGAGGGGGACAGGGAGAGGCGGAGGAGTCGTGACAGCCTGTCCAGTGTCAAGTACGAGAGCAGCTCTGAGACAGGCGAGGAAGTGAGTATGGGCGTGGAGTGGAACGGGGTGAGTACAAATCCACGGCAATCTTTTCATTCCCCCCAAAAATGCCAGTGGACAGACTAATGGGCTGGTACCATGGATACATGTGGCCGCGTTGCCTTTCATCTAGTGGTTCGGGACCTGTTCTCCACACCTTCCCCCTAGTCAGTACTCACCCACTACCAGTCATGGAGTTAAAAGTATAAGGATGGGTTTTAATCGGATTGAGTTGCATACCCTTTGTCTATTCTAATCCCATTGGAGAAGGTCAGAGGGGCGGGACCATCTGCTTTCTCAGCCTATGGGTTTGGAATAGGAGAGAAGAGAGGGCATATGTTCACTCCTGGTTTTGGAGGTACAGTACCAGTCCAGAAAACCCTTTTAACTTGTATTCTAGGTCAATAGAAACATGGTACCACGTCCACTGTTTACTGTATAATTGGACTGTCCTCACTAAAGCCTCACTTGGAAATCCTTTTTGGAAAGGCACAAAGCTGATTGAGTGCTTTGGCACACCCTTGTGTATAACTTGTTCAAATAACTCCCGGCTTTGTTTTTACCCCTTTTATTTTGGTTTTATGATGCTTGCTATATTGCATTTTTTTATTTTAATTCATTAATGTTGCTTGTTAAGGTTGAAAGAAAATGGTACTGGTTTACTCTGGGGTATCTTGGGGAGGCATCTCATTTATCATAACACACCAGACTTCAATGTTTGTCCTCACAGTCACAGCTTCATTAGTCAGTCACCCTTGTTTGGGGGTCTGTAGTCAAGTGATATTAAATGGATTTGACTCCAGGTCCGGTTCGGATCGAAAACCAGTGTAGCACAGCAGCGGTTACATGCTTCTATGAAACGCTGCCTGGCAGCTTGTCGCTGTTTGGACATCTGGACTATCTCTGAAGTTTGGGCAAGTCTGCCGACATCTGAAGCCAGTGAGGCCCGATGGAGTTTGGTAGAGTTCACTGCCAGTCTGCTTAAATGGACACTCTTAGACCCTTAGAGGACCTGATCAAATGTAATCCGCTATATAGGGAATAGATTTGCGAAGCCCCTTATTCTGACAATTATTCCCCAGTCTGAGCCTGTGCCTTCCTCTTTCAATAGCACAACCAGCCACCCTCCGCATCCCCAACACGCATGTTCTTACACTGCCGAGGCTCACTTTAACCCGGGGCCAGCCATGTTAACAGGGTTGTCATGTTCCGCTGGTTTGTAATGGGCTCCGGAACCTCTCGTTAATGAGCTGTGCTTCCCTGAGGTCATTTCTCTGCAGATGTCCCTGTAGCCTTTCTTCTCATCGGGAAGTTGGATCTTAAAGGAGCAATGTATCAAATGTGTTCTCCATGCAGTAGCTAACTCTTTCCTGCATCCCACTTTCACTGTTGGTTGAAAAAGGAAAAAGTTTAAATTCTAAAAGGAAAGGCAAAGCGATTTAGATGACACAATAATCCTGGCACAACACTATGCCTGCTTGCTCAAACGGACGAAAGCAAATGGTCAAATTTTAGCAACCAGGAAATTCCAGAGGGATTTCACTTGCCCCTACTGTTTGTGGATGTGCTTTGAGGAGATGACTGCTTGTCTTAGTGACACAGATGGAAGAGAAGGTACAGCTTGTTCATGACCAAGATAACATTTTGGTTTGCACTTTCAATCCACAATTTCCTTGTTTTATGGGAGTGGAGCAATACTGCAGATGATTTATTTAGGAATGGTTCAGATATAATGAAAAAAAAGTATATATCCATATAGCAAAAACAGCCAAAACCCCTGGTATAACACATGCTGCTGGCTTTAAGTCTGAACATTGCAATTCTGCCAGGTATGGTTTAAAAGAATAGTATTAACCCAAATTCAGTTTCCCACGTACAGAATGACAGGTTTTTTACTTTTGATTTAATCCAGAAACCTTTACGTTACTGCTACCGCTGCTCTAATGAGCGGTTGCCTTCAATTCACTAGCAAAGGACATAACAGCACACACTCTTGCTGGTTCTGTTGTAGATGTGATCCGTTCTCATTTGCAATTCTGATGTGGTAGCCTTTTACAATCAGTAGGACAAGGAAATGTTTTCGTTTGACTCTGGTCACGTTGGGGCATTTTGGAACTGGGGAACCCGTCTTCGGGAGTTTAAAAGATAT